>CABHPP010001313.1:30504-72471 GCA_902168425.1 Peromyscus attwateri
GCGGCGGCGCGGGCCCGGTGGTGGTGGTGCGGCAGCGACAAGCGGCCAACGCGCGGGAGCGGGACCGCACGCAGAGCGTGAACACGGCCTTCACCGCCCTGCGTACGCTCATTCCCACCGAGCCGGTGGACCGAAAGCTGTCCAAGATCGAGACGCTGCGTCTGGCGTCCAGCTACATCGCGCACCTGGCCAACGTGCTGCTGCTGGGCGACGCGGCCGACGACGGGCAGCCGTGTTTCCGCGCGGCGGGCGGTGGCAAGAGCGCGGTCCCCGCCGCCGACGGCCGTCAGCCGCGCTCCATCTGCACCTTCTGTCTCAGCAACCAGCGCAAAGGGGTGAGTGCACGGCACGCCTGCTGCAGCCCGGCCGTCAGGGTTGGGGGCGGGGGCGGACCTCCCGGGAGCCAGGGACCCCCCCTTGGAAGCGACCTCAGAGCAGCGGCGGGGGCCATGTCTCATGTCCTAGGATTAAAGTGGAGCAGAGCCTCTTGCTTAACCCTCAAACAGAAAGCGTAGAGGGGAGCCCGATAAGCTCCGGTCTGACTTAATTGTACCTTGAGAGGTGCCCGCACACTGGGACCTTTCTGTTTGCCTGATGCTCGCCTTCTGGGCAGGTAGCTGGTTGTCCGCTCAGTTATCCCTGAGGCGCTTCAGATAAAAGCACTGCACACATTTACAGGAAGTAGGCTCTGGGCTTACTAGGTAGCAGGCATCACTCTGAGCTAACATCGTCCCTAATAAATTGTTCCAGGTCCTAAGACCTGACCAAACAGCAGGAGATATTTACATTGCAAAATTACAGTTATGAAGTAGCGATGAAATAATGTTATGGTTGAGGGTCACCACAACGTGAGGAACTGTATTAAAGGGTCGCAACGTTAGGAAGGTTAAGAACCACTGTCTAGACCATGACTGCAAACTCCATGCATGCTCTAAAATGCCTTCTCCCATCCTTTATCCGTGTGCCTGCCTCTGTTTCCACACATCTTTTAGGGATTTAGCACAGCTCTTCAGCCTCACTCCAGGGCTGGGCTTCTCCTGGGCTCTCAAAGTCCCATAACATCCTTGTCTTCACCCTCCTGTCCTGCCCCTGACGCTCTACTGAGAGCACCTGACTGGAAGGAAGGCACCACATCTGCTTATTCTCAGAGCCAACAAAAGCCAGCTGCTGGGTGGTTAAGGGAAGCTGACCCGGATGAATGTGTGACAGGCTGTAAAGGAGTACCGTGGTGGGCCCAGCTAGCCTTTCCATCCCAGATGCACACCTCAAGGCCCAGCTCTGACTTCTCTCTTCCACCTGGGGCACTGACAGGGCCCCTCAAACGGGTACCAGTCAGAGGTTAAGAAGATTCAGAGAAACTCTGAGGCATCTGAGGGCTGGGAAGACAGTGGGAATTTGAGCCAGAGGGCTGGTCTGAGGCTAGGCCGCTGAGGCCTTCCCAGAGTAGAGCTATGAGAACCAGTGTGCTGAGTT
Source organism: Peromyscus attwateri (assembly GCA_902168425.1). Taxonomy (NCBI): domain Eukaryota; kingdom Metazoa; phylum Chordata; class Mammalia; order Rodentia; family Cricetidae; genus Peromyscus; species Peromyscus attwateri. The sequence continues at coordinate 31,978 of CABHPP010001313.1, forward strand.
GAAGGGGACTGACTATAATCCCCATGATCTTTCTCACACTGGCCATGGGAAGCAAGGCAGGATTCTCTGAGCCTCAGTTTCTCCAGATGTAAACAGTAACTGCTGACCTAGCTCAAGTCACACAGGCAAGCTTCCTTGCTGTTAAGACAAGCTCAGGCTGGAAAGGGTGACAGCCTGGGGGCCAAGCAGGCCTGGGCAATTTCGGCTAAGAGGCCCCGGACACTTCTACTGCTCCCCAGTGCCCAGCTAGCCTCTTAACTTAGACGGAAGCAGACAACAGTGTCCCCTCCTAACCCTACATCCTTCTGAGGCCGGCACTCTTCAAGGACCCCTTCCTGCACACGTGTTGAGGACCTGCGGCTTTCTCGAGTAGAGGAGGTATATGTCCCCATTTTCTTCTTAAAACAGCAATGTAAATATCTGCTGTGCAGGATATCTGATATGCGACCCCCTGTGAAAGGGGTCGCGACCGACGGGTAGAGAACCCCTGCTCTCGAGAAAGAAGTGGGAAGATGTTAAAGGCAGAGGTAGACCTAGACCACCACCGTGACAGGAGTCTCCAAGTACATGTCTGTGCTCAGCACTCTTCATCTAGGTCCCTTAATGGGCAGAGAAGGAGTCTTGTGGTCACCCCCACCTGCTTGGACAAGGCTGCCCTTGCCCGAGGTGCACAGTAGTGTTAGAGCAGGATTGGCACTCTGGTCTGGCTAACTGGGAAGTGGGAAGGGTGACAGCAGGAAGGCCCTGTGCCTGCAGGCTGCAGAGAAGGCACACCTGGGCCCCCCACCCCAGCAGTCAGAGTTGGGGCTCCTTTGTAGCACGGAGGACTGTCCCGTGGGGTTCCCAGTGGCTGTCCTAAGCCCGACTGCAGTCTTGGGCTCTGTCTGTGGGATCAAGAACCCAACCAAATTTGGTTGTAGAAGCCTTGCTCAGTCACTCAGGCTCCTCTGGGAATAAGCCAGAGGGGTGATCCTCGCCAGCTCTAGCCCCTCTAGGATTTGTCTGGAAGATACTAGGTGTTTGGGGGAGCCCCTGCACACTTTGAGCTCTGAGGTCAAGAAGCTCCAAGGTCCCAGACCCAACTCCTTCCTAAGTCACTCCTTCCCCTCTGACCCTGGATGGTCAGGTTGGGGTCACCATGGACACAGTCCCCTACAGCTCCTTCCTGCTCGGGGAGGAGCTAAGGTTACCTCTGAGTCCTGAGTGGAAAGCGGGTTCCTGTCTCTGCCTTGTTTTCTCTTCTGTCACCCGGGATAGAGCTAGACAGGATCCTTTGTGAAGCTATTCCCTGTTGTTGGTGTGGCCCTCTCAACAGCAGAGGGTTGACAAGGAGCCAGGAGGTGCCATTGGAAGATGCTGGTAATCATATTCTGAATTGACCACCTACTGTGTTCTTCAGGCTGTACTGAGCTCTTCCTGGTGCGTGTGGTGGCTCCACACTGTAACCCCAACTACCCAGAAAGCTGAGGCAGAAGATCCCAGGTGTATGGCCTGCAGGGCAGCTTAGTGAGACTTTGTCTCGAAAAGTAAAAACAAGACTGGACCTACAGCTCTATAGCAGAACACTTGTCTGCCACAAATGAGGCCTTGGATTCCGTGCCCAGTACCACACCCACAAAAAGAGCTTTACCTGTTAGTGTGTATCCCCTGTTTTAGCTTGTGTATCCTGTAAAGCAATACCATGTCACAGGGGAGGAAACTGAGGCTCCATCCAGCAGGGAGTCCATGTTAGAACAGGAGTGTTTCCCTCTGGACCTGATCAAACCTCTTCTTGGGGTTCTTGGCAGTGGACACAGCTGTGTTCACATTCCACGGCACCTGGACGGTGTCCATTCTGCAGATGAAGAAACTGAGGTCCAGGGAGGTGAGCTGTCCCAGCATTCCCACGGAACCAAGTTCTCTGAATGACCTCCAGACTTAGGGTGGGAGGTGGTGTTCCTTGTCTCTGAGGACCTAAGAGTGGGAGGCGGGGTTCTTTCCCCAGCCTCCCTCTCCTTGCCCCATCCACCCTTCTCAGCTTCTCCTGCCAGAGTCTGTCTGAGAAGCCCAAGCCCCAGGCTCTGCTGGGACCATGGCCTCAACCCTCAAAATAGCCCTGCCTGTGAATGAACATGCTGTCCCTGGGCCCAGAGAGCCTCCAGGGAGGCTGGGCTCACATCTGGATGGATCTGCCCCAACCTGGGCTGGGGCAGAGGCAGGAGGCAGCAGAGGCAGAGCTTCCAGATGGTCCACTGGGTCTCTAGATGAACTGAGGTCACCGCCGGCTCAGCCACTCCCAGCCAACCGAGCACTTACTGTGCTCGTCCGTTCTATATGGGGCCTAGAAGAGGCGCAGCTTGGCAGGCAGTGGGCTTCTCTCCCTAGCTCTTCCTAAACAGCTGGTGTCTCCAGTTACTCAACACTGGAGTCCTCCTCACAAGAGGGAGTGCTAGGCTGAGCATGGTGGCACGGGCTCGTGACCTCCGCACTCAGACGGAGGCTGAAGCAGAAGGATACGGAGTTCAAGGTCGACCTAGGCTACATAACTATCTACTGTCAGAAAACAAGAAGACAGAGCAGGGCGGTGAGCTCTCGTGCTCTCAGTGAGGGTCTAACCTACGTCCAGCCTGAGCGTATTGGTGAGAGGGGCAAGGCTGAAGGACTGGTGGCTTCGGGGACTGCCACCTTTAGCTTGAAGCAGCACTGACTGGCACCTGCAGGGCTCCAGCCCCAGGCTGGAAGAATGCTTTTCCCTGCTGTTTCCTGGACTCCAGGCCTGACAGGGAAGCAAAGGTAAACTGTGGTTTACTCCAGGGGAATGTCCCAAATAACAAATGGGAAGCAGTTTCATTCATAGAGAAATCTTCCTGGAAGACCAGTGCCATGGGTATGCCCCCTGCACAGGAGAGACCCTGGGTGAAGGCAAGGAGGCCAGAAACTTGTCTTACTTTGAGGGTGATTTACACACACACACACACACACACACACACACACACACACACGTTTTGCAGTCAGGGAGCACCTGGAACTGCCAGGGGGCTTTCCTTGTCCCTTAATGTAAAATATGCTTTGCAGTGTGTGAAAATTGTATGACCTTGGAGTGTAGCTCAGTGGTAGAGAACATACTTAGCATGTGCAAGGTCCTGAGTTCAATCCCCAGCACCTCCTGCCCAAAACGTATAGGTGTGTGCATTATATATAGATAGATTCAGTCTGGGCGTTTTGGTTCTGTTTTTGTTTTTTGAAACAGGGTCTCCTTATATAGCTCTGTCTGGTTTGGAATTCACCATGTAGACCAGGCTGGCCTCAAACTGATGGGCAAGCCTCCATGGCTCCGGGATTCCAGGCATGGGCCGGCACACCCAGCATGTATTAGATTTCTTAAGACAAAAGGTCTTCAGGTGGGAAAGGAATGGATGATGTAAACTGTTGGTAAAGGAAGGGTACCCCTGACATCCCCTCCGGGGATGGCACCCTTTAGCAATGGTTCACACACATACTTCCCTCTGTAAGTGGCATTTGCTCCCCTCTGCCCCTGCCATTGCCCTAAACACTGTCACCCCATGATGCTCCCCGTCTGCCCAGAGTCTTCTCTGCAGAGAGACTTAATGTGTGGCTGAACTTTATCAAACCTCTGTTGCTGGGCACATAGTTAGTTCCCAACTCATCCCGACACCTCTTTCTCTCCTGCAGGGTAGCCGTCGTGACCTGGGGGGCAGCTGCTTGAAAGTGAGGGGTGTAGCCCCCCTCCGAGGGCCTCGGCGATGAGCCTGGGTCCCTGCAGTGTTTGCTTCAAGAAGGACTCCAGAGAAAGAGGCCAGGAGCCAGCCCCTCACTGGACAGGGGAGAAGATTACAGAAGCTGAAACCACTCCTGCTTTGTGTAGGGACCATAGGACAACAGCCTGGACACAGGGCTCACCCTGGAGAGCCACGAGGACCCATCTAGCCAGCCAGGCCTAGCTGGCCAGGGACAAGGCAGAAAGTTCAGAAAACCAAAGACTATTTTTGAAAGTGTGCGTGTGTCTGCGTGAATGTGATATGTGAGAGAATTGGTGGGTTAAAATAAAGGTATTTTTAAATAAAATGGTGTGTATCCTGGCTAAGTAAGGGGAGGGATGTGGGCAATGGGACTTGGAGACAGACCCTTCTCTAGGATTTAAGTTCGTCACAGCTGTGGCAAAGGCTTCTCACCATGAATGGGAAGCTATAGGCAGGTTCTCCTCACGGCCTTCCCTTGGTTTGGTGTTTTAAACACCATTGGGTAGTGACCAAAGAAATCCGCATTATGTTTATTTTTGAGTAAGTATATTTATTTTTGGAACCATGGTTCAAATTCAAAAGCTTCTAGAGGGTGTGTGGTGAAGAGTCTGCCTCCACCGGTTCCTCCTTCAGGCTCCCTGACACTGGAGTCGGTTTGGAAATGGCCTCGTTCTTCTGCTGGCTGCTTATGCTGCCTATGTGAGTGTGACTTAGTGTGTGTGACCCACATCGCCACCCAGCCTGCATGGTTTGCCTCAGGTGCTGAAGGCAGAATCTTCCCTGGCATTAGCTTAGTTTTGGGAGACAGTATGTGACAGGTGACTCCCTGAGGTCCGTCTGCTTTTAAAACCCAAAGCAGGGGCCATTGAGCTGGCCCACCCAGTAAAAGCACTTGCCACCAAGCTGGACAACCCTTGAGACCCACATAGTGGAACAGACTCCCCCAGGTTGACCTCTGACCTCCACATGTGCCTCACACACACAAAAGAAAATGTAACAAAATGGGGGGGGGGCAGAGCAATCCTTCCCCTGTCGGGGTGGTGGGCCAGCAGCCCCGGGAGACAGTGCCCATGTTTCCTCGGTGTAGATTCATCTGAGACACAGGCACAGACAGCCTGGCTCCTAGAGCCTAGGGAAGCCAGAAGATCTGGGCTCTCTGGCTCAGCCTAATTGCCTATGAGGCCAGGATCAGAGAAGTGAGGAAGAAGGCTGGGAGAGGCAGGACCAGCCAGGCAGCCGCCATTATCTCAGCAAGGGACAGTGACACACCATTGTGTGTTCCTACTTAGTGAACCCTTTCATTTCGTGTTTACTGACTGCGGGCTCCTTTGCCTGCCCGCATCTGACCCTCTGGCAGAGGCACTGTGAGGCGGCCTATTCTGCAAATCAGTAGACAGTCTCCACAGGATCAAACCTAACCCGTCCAGTCCTCTCTACAGACAAAACAGGGCCAGCAAGGGAGACCAGAACTGTCTACCCCTTGTCACACAGGCTGGAACCTGTGGTGCAGCCCCACACTTACCCTATTAGCATGGGACACGGAGGGGGCCCCCAGGGGCCATGCTGCCCAGGAGGCCTACCCCCACGCCCTCTCCCTCAGTTCCTGTGTCCAGGGACATTGGTCTTGCCTGTCCTATGTCCCAGAGCGCCCACACTTCCCCTCCGGGAGCTAATTAGGAAAGCACATTGCTCTCCCTGCGCCTACCCTACTCCAGGTACCATAGCCGCTGGCAAAGCCACAGGAAGAGGACTATGACCTTGTCAATGGCAGGAAACTTAGGAGGGGGGCAGAGCAGACACTTGGGTGCTCTGGGCTGGAAGCCCACTTCTGCCACCAGATTTGCTGGGTGACCCGGGAAATGTTGCTTGACCCGTCTGGGCCTTCCCAATAACTTAAGCCATAGCAGCAAGAAGAGAAAAAAAAAGGAGTGTTTTGCTTTGTGCAGTGGTTTTTAAAGAGCTCTGGGGCAGGGAGCAATCAGCTCACATTGCATCAAATGGTAAGCAAGGAAAGGTACACACCTCCCTCAGCTCACCCCCCCCCCCCCCCCCACCCAGGCAACAGCTATGAGGAGTCTCCCCATGGGTTCTTCCTCAAAGGCCCTGTGCTGGTTTCTAGCTTAGCAGGAAACAGTAAGTATAGTTTTCTTTGCTTATGCCTTAATTGCAAGAGTTCAAGTTCTTCATGGCTCTAGAAACATCATCCATCCCAGAGACAATGGCAGCATGCCCTACAGTCCTGGAGAGTCTGGCACACACACATGTACAGTTACCCACAGCCACCGAGTTCAACGTCTCAGCTCTTCATCCAAGCATGAAATACTTAACAGGTCAATTCAGTAAATTCTCACCACCTGCTTGTACCTGTGTACACGCAAGCATGGAGACAGAGATGTCAGCTCTAAAGCGCACAGGTGAAAAAGCCTGTCCCCAAATCCTGACAGTCAGTGGCTTCCCTCCAAGCCACCAGTTCCAAGGCAGTAACTACTGAGCCCTGTCTTGACCTATGTGTACAGTAGGCAAGTTATGCACAAGTGTGTTGTGAGGCAGTATTGTTTGTGTGCATGCCTGTGACTTGTCTTACTTTACACAATAATTACACAGCATTTTTGCACACTCCAGATTTTTCTCCTCACAGTACAGGCTTTATGCTTTTGCACAAAACCCTTGGTGCTCCAGGAGCTGGCACACCTTTCATAGGTGCAAACTGTTCTGCCATTTGTGGCTTGTTGTTTTTCTGGGCAATGGACAGTTAATGTCTACCAGCCTTTGTGAGCTGCAAGGCTAGCCCAACACATGTCTCAGGAGAAGCACAGCTGTGGACCAAAACCTCTGAGGGTAATTTTCTTAATGGGGCTGACTCTTCCCCAAAAACTCGTCTTGACAGCTAACTCCAGCCAGGTCACCTTGAGCCTGATGATGGCAACGCCCCACTCCACCCCATCCCCAGGCACATCGCCATGAGAATGCTCTCAGTATTCACTTCACAGTGAGGAAACAGACAGCAACCAGCCAGAGGCTTCCCAGAGGCATGGCCCCAGTAATCCAGGACTCCCTCCCTGCAGTACAGCAGGTTGCAACTGGAAAGCCCTCAAAAAATCACACACAGCCATAGGAAACTGAAGCCTACATGGAAACAGTGATGGGCCAGGATCTGAGACCGAACAAGGCTTAGAACACAGATTCTTGTCCATATATGGTTTCTTGATTGTATCCTATTAGGTTAAATTAAAATAGATCTGAAATTACAGTTCAGCGATAGAGCACATATTTCCCATGCATGAGGCCCTGGGCTTAATCTCCAGCACCCCAAAATTAAAAAATAAATAAACCGGGCAAAGGAGTTCCCAACAGCCATGAGGAGGAGGATCACAAATCAAGACCAGCTGAGACAGATAGAGCATGTCTCAAATTCAAAGAAAAAGAAATCCAGAGGTAATTTGAATTTGGTACAGTTGAGTAAAAGGACATCCTTCTGGTTAAGCATTAAATCTTCTGGGGGCTGGAGAGATAATTCAGTGGTTGGGGCATTGGCTGCTCTTCCAGAGGACCAGGATTCAATTCCTAGCACCTACATGGCTGCTTACAACCTTCTGAAACTCCAGTCCCAGGGAATCGAATGCCCTCTCCTGGCCTTTCTGGGCATCAGGCACACACATGATGCATAGACATAAATACAGACAAAACACCATACAACATAAAATAAATATATCTAAAAATAAAAAACCAAGAACTAAAATAAAAAAAAAAAAAACAACCAAAGCTCATAAGCATGTAGCCAACTAAGATACAAATCATCTAGTTAAAAAAAAAAGTAAATAAACAAGTGTCTCTCTGGGGTGCAGGAGCATGATACAGGCAACACTGTATCCTCAAAGCATCCAAAAAGAAAGATGCTGGAGAGAGAGGTGTGAAGCCAGGGGAAGTCAGTAAATCATGGAACAGAAAAGACCTGGGGTAAAAGCAAGGGTTGCTAATGCCTGGGTGGTAAAAACATGGGGTCTTGAGATGAAGCATGGGGTCTCGAAAGCACAGAATGGGTAAAGGCATGGGGTTCTCTGCCTCCTTTGTCCTATTTCCGTGTGCACAATGACTGCAAAACTGAAGGACTGAAGCCAGGCTCTTGGCCCATGCTGACCCAAGGGCTGCCAAGCCATTTCTTGGCCCCTCTAACTCACCCTGTTCCAGCTAGTCCAAGAGAGGACAGTGACCCCCAGTGGACCCAGGTGTCCCTGCCCAGGACTCTCAGGCCCCCATGCCCTCGGGAGGCTGAGATGGTCCTGGCCCTTGGGGCCTCCTGCCACTGTGATTTATGTCTCTGTGAGCCTCAGCAGCTGTGAGCTTGGGTCCCACCGGGCAGCCGGCTTGGGGGAGCAGTCTTTGCTTCTCAGCGTGTCTAATCCAGACCAGACTTACAGACCCCATGGGTCTGGGGTCAGGCTCCCAGGGGGCCAGGGTCAGAGGACAGGCCAGCAGGGCCTGGAAACTAGGAGTCACAGGCTGGAAGCAAGATCCCCAGTCTGATTTAGGTTGGCTACCACTTCTGTGTGATCCCGGGTGGGTGTGTCTGTTGTCTCTGAGCCTTGCTATCCCTAACGCAGCCTGCACACAGTGAACTTCTTAGAAGGGCTTGGTCAGCTGGGGCAGATCTACCTTAAAGTGGCAAAACATAGGCAGAATTTTTCTTTTTATCTCAAGGTTAGGCTCTCATATAGCCCAGGCTGGCTCAGAACTCACTCTGCATCGGAGTTTGAACTCCTGGCAATCTTGAGCTCCTAATCCCTCTTCTACTTCTCAAGCGCTGGTACAGGCTTATGACACCATATGGGCTCAACTTCTGTGGCGCTGGGAATTGAACTCAGGGCCTCACACATGCAGACAGGCCCTCTGCCAACTGAGCCACATCCCCCAAGAGTTGTGGGCTTTTGTTTTTGTTTCTAACAATCACATCACCTATTCTTGTTTGTTTTTTGTTTTGTTTTGTTTGTTTTGTCTAGACCAAGGCCCTAAGAGTTTCACTTGACCTTGAAACATACACAGGTAGGTATTGTTGCCAGCCATGTTCAGGATCACTGAGCTAGACAATGGTAAAACCAACAATCAAATCCAAAGGGTCACTGTAGGAAGTAAAACCCAGAAGGCATAGGATAAGATTTTAGCATCTTAGACCAACTTCCCTTGGGCTCAGCATGTCAGTCAGTCAGTCAACAAATATCTTGAAACTTCTCTGTGATCCACATAAGACTCTAGGATGATCAGACTACCTGACCTTGTCCTGGTTGTCATAGCTTATGGAAAAAGTGGACACTGAGCAAAAAATAAAAATGTGGGGCTTGGAGTATAATCGGTGGAAGAGTGCTTGTCTGGCATGCACAAGACCCTAGATCAATTCCCAGCATCCCTGCCACACACACAAAGTGAGGCATGTGGGAACTTGTGCCTAGGAGACCAGAGCCACCACCTGGCATGGTACCACCAAAGCAAGAGAATGCTTTGCCAGGCCAGTGTGCACCTCAGGGCTCCTGGTATCCTTAAACAGAGCCTGGTGATTTGGGGCTTGTATCCTTTCACACACACACACACACACACACACACACACACACACTTTTCACTGTGGGGTCATGCAAGCCAGGCACCCCTCCGCTAGCCAGGAGGTGACAAGTTAACACATGCCCTGCCTGACTCTAGATGTCATGTCAGACCTAACAACTCACCTGCCCTCTCCTGGGCACCGTCACGGGTCTCCAAGGCCAAGTCACCAAATAACAGAAACAGACTATGGACTCGGCCCTCTGAATCCAGGACCCAGGCTTTTCACCTCCTGGCTCTGCTGTCTCCATGCTAAGTGCAGAGGCCGTACCTGACAGCCACCACTGCCGAGGACCCCAGAGCTTTCCTCCCCTCTGGCTTAGCAGACACCTCTGGAGGGACTGGACACCTAGTCACCCCACTCTACCTGTACAGCTTCATGGCCGGATGGACTTGACCCGTGCCATAGAGGTACCCAAAGGGCTTAGGGACAATCCTAAGGTCCTATGGCCAGGAGTGCCCAGTAAGACCCTCACAGGGAGCTCTTTGCTTCATCCCTGCTCAGAAACCAGGAGTGCGAGAGGTTGGTGGCCGGCTTATAGCCAACAGCAGTGGGCCCAGGGTTTGGCGAAGGGTAGAAGGCTGAGAAGACCTCTTAGCTCCCAAGCCCGGAGTCCTAGGGCCTCCCTAGCCCAACCCAGAAGAGAAAGGGTGTGGGTAGGAGGCAAGATTCAGGCCAGGATCATCCTCAGGCCCCTGCCTGCCCCTCACTCCTCACCCCCACTTGAGGAGTCCCCTCCCTTCGCTTTCCGTCTCCCCTCCCCCTTTCTCCTTCCCAGCCCCCTCTTCTCCCTTCCCCTCCCTGGCCCCTCCCCCTTCCCCACCCTCTCCAGTTCCCTCTCCTCTTCTCATCCTCCCTCCTCCCTCCCTTCCCTTCTCCCTCTCTCTACTCTCCCTCCCTGCCCAGGCCCACGGCCTCCCCTAGCCCCGGCTCTCAGAAAGCCCTGGAAAGGCAGCTTTCTTTGAGACAGGAAGGTGTCCTCAAGTCTCAGGAAGGAAAAACAGTCAAGCTGAACCCAAGACTGTCTCCAAGGGGCTGGGGCTGGCTCCGAGCCAGGGCTGACATCACCTGGGAACCGCTGGAGCCGCAGCTGCAGCCCGCCTCCTGGGGGGATGCTTCGGCTATTTAAAAAATAATAATAATACTAAAAAAACTTTTCCAGTCTGGTGTTTTTAAATGTGCTTTATATAGTAGGCCCTGGGGTGTGGGCGATCCCCTCCCCTCCCCTTTGTCTCACAGTCCTGATTTCTCACCACACCGGGCAGCTAGCTCTGTCTTCCGAAAAGGCAGCTACTTCCCGGGAATCCGGTGGGATCACCCTCCAAGCCCTATCTGTCCCGGGTTAGCTTTTCTCTATCTAGGTTCACTTGATAGCAACTTCAAAACCCATTACCAATGTCCACCCACGGTACAAATTCAAAAATGCCTCATGGAATAGGGTAAAAGTTAGTGCCCCTGCTCCCCACTCACCCATCCCCGTCCCCTGGTGGAGTCCCCATTCCTTTTAATCAGTAAAAATCTTTTGTAGTGTTTCCTGTGTGCCTGCCCTCTGCCCAGATGTATCGTAAAACTTTTTGAACAAGGGTTTCCAGTGGCCGTGACCTGTCAACATTTGCCAAAGATGCAGCTGCACCCACCGTCTTCTCTTCCTTTTGTGAAGGAGTTGAGATGTGGTCTTACTCTGTAGCTCATGGCAATCCTCCTGCCTCAGCCTCCTGAGAGCTAGTATTAACAGGTTTGAGCCATCACACCTGGCTTCTTTTATTTAAAAGGCCATGGATAGAGTGCTGTGACTCACTTTGCTGTTCTTTGCTATATTTATTTAGAAAATATCTTAGAGCCGGGCGGTGGTGGTACACGCCTTTAATTTCATCACTCAGGAGGCAGAGGCAGGAGACTCTCTGAGTTTGAAGCCAGCCTAGTCTACAGAGTGAGTTCCAAGAGGGCCAGGGCTACCCAGGGAAACCCTGTCTTGGATATAATATATATCTTGGGGAATGATGGCATATTGATGCATGCAGAGACTCCTTAGTCAACTTCATACCCACTATGGTGTCTACTGCTAAGGAAGGAGGTATCCATAGATAGTGTGCGCTTGCTGAGTGGATATAAAGAGTATGAGACGATAATAAGGGAAGAATGTGATCAAAGTAGATGTGTGTGTGTGTGTGTGTGTGTGTGTGTGTGTGTGTGTGTGTGTGAAACTGTGAAAGAATAAATAAACTTCTTTTAAAAAGAGAACCTTGCTAGGCTCTTATAAAAGAAACAGACTTTGTGGGACACAATGACACACCTGTTATCCCAGATATTCTGACTGAGATACAAAGATCTCTTGAGCCCAGGAGTTCAGGGACAGTCTGGGTAACACAGTAAGACCTTGTCTTTTATTTTAGCTTTAAAAAGTACTTGTTTTATTTTATGTGTATGAGTGTTTTGCCCACATGTATATATGTGGGCCACATATGTGCCTGGTGCCCACAGAAGTCAGAAGAATGCACTGAATACCCTGGAAGTGGAGTTATGGGTGGGTGTGAGACACCATGTGGATGCAGGGACCTGAACCCCAGTCCTCTTCGAGAGCAGCAAGCGCTCTGAACTGCTCTTAACTGAATCTCTAGCCCACTGTCTCTTGTTTTAAAAGAAAGAGTGTGAGAGAGAATGAAAGAACAAAGGAAAAGAAAGGAAGGAGAGAGAAAATTTCAAGTTTTTGGAGCTTGGGGTAGAGTAGCTTAGTGTGTTTGAAGCCCTCTTTCCAGCCCCCAGGAGGCACACAGACATACAGGAGAAAGTAATGTACTTGCTCCTCCCACAAAGTTCCTGGGACTCAGAGATCTGGGGAAGCCCCACCCACTCATATCCAGAGTCTGGAAGCCAGAGGTCATCCCAGGGTGTCATTCCTTAGGTATTATTCACCTGATCTTTTGAGGCAGGGTCTCTCACTGGCCTGGAACTGACCAATTAGATGAGGCTGTCTGGCCACCACAACTCAGGAATCCTCTAGTTTCTGACTCTCCAGCTCTGGGATGATAAGCGTGTGCCACCACACCATGCTTTGTGTGGGAGCTAGGGTTCGAACCCGGGTCCTCATGCTTGTACAGCAAGTGCTTTACTGACCAAGTTATCTCCCCAGCCCCAAACTGACTCGTTTCTTTGATGAACTCAGTGAAAATATCACTTGCAGAGAAGTAGGGGATCAAAGAGTCTGAGAGAGGGAGATGCTTGTGAAGGAGCAAACCACACAGGCAGCTGGTGTGGTCCATGCCCTACCTCTGCAGAAGGACATAGAGGCTGAGGTAGTGTGAGGACAGAGAAGGCAGCTTGACATGAGCATGGTCAGGGAAGGCTTTCCGTGGGGTTGATGCTGGGGGACTCCAGGAGGGTGGGAAGGGGAAACAGAACCAGCCATGAAGAGAACAGGAGAGCTCTTGAGAGCTGCTGTGAAGGATGGGGTCTTGAGGGGAGAGAAGGGGCTGGAGAGCTGGACAGGGCTGGGCAGCGAGGTAGGGCACCTCGGGCTCACCACAGCAACAGCTGGTTAGAATGGCAGAGGGAAAAAAACAAAACAAAACAAAAAGACCTAGTGACTTAGGTGAGACTGCTTCAGCAGGAAGCAGGGAGGCCAACTGGAGGCCGTTTGTATCAACCATGTAAAAACTGGTGACCTGGGCCTGCTGTGGTAGCTTAGGCAGTAACATGCTTGTCTTGTATGCATGAGAACCTGAGTGCGATTCCTCCAGAAGCCATGTTAAAAAAAAAAAAAAAAAAAAGCTGGGCGTGGTGGCACTTATAATCTCAGCTTGGGAAAGTAGATCCTGAAGACTCACAGGCCAGCTAGGTGAATCCCAGACCAATGAGACACCGGCTTGTTCTCCATGCTCACTGCCTGTAGCCTCCCATCAAACACCTTTACAAAACATTTTTTAAAACTAAAATAGAATTCCATCTCCTCCCCACTTCCCTGTACATCCTGATCCACAGGCAGCAGGCAGAGAGAGACAGAGAGTGAAGTGGGCTTTTGAAACCTCAAAACCGACTTCCAGTGACACATTTCCTCCAGCAAGGCCACACATCCTAATTCTTTCCAAATGGCCCCACTCCCTGGTGACTAAGATTCAAATTTATGAGCCTATGGGGGCCATTCTCATCTAATCCACCATGTTACGAAAAGGTGTAAGGAGAGAGCCACCCTCCCTTTTCTCCCCCAGCCCTTCCCATGCACCCCCACCTTGCTCTCTCTCAGATTCATGGCCTCTAGTTCTTTAATTGTGGTTGTATACATACATGTATATTTTTTCCTAAATATATACATACAACCTGCTCAGTCCATATAATGTTACTTGTATAATTTCATGGCTGGTCACTTGATATTGGAGAGCCAATCTGGGCTCTTCCCTGTGGAAGATTATTTCTCTTGCTCTCAGCATTTGTGTTTAGTTGTGTTTAGTTCTTTGTCTATGGTTGAGGCCTCAGGAGGCGAGGACTTAGGAAGCCCATGTTGTCCTTGAACTCACTATATATCTAAAATGACCTTGAACTAATCTTGTACTATCAGGCCTGGTTTACACAGTGTGGTGGATTGAACTCAGGCCATAGTGCATGATGGGCAAGGGCTTGACCCAAACTGACTTACAGCCTCAGGCCAACAAACCTCTTTAACATTTCATCCACGTCTGGGTACTTTCCTTTCTCTTTCTCTCCTTTTTTTCTGGGTGGGTGGGGAGTGGAGGAGGAGGGGGTTCAAGACAGGCTGGCCTAGAACTCAGAGGTCTGTCTTGCTTCTCATCACCACCATGCCCAGCTTGCATTTTTGTTTAAAGACTATCTAATTAAAATATAAATTTATGGACTGGGCAGTGGTAGCGCATGCCTTTAATCCCAGCACTCAGGAGGCAGAGGCTGGCAGATCTCTGTGAGTTCTCCACCAACCTGGTCTACAGAGTGAGTTCCAGGACAGCCAGGGCTACACAGAGAAACCCTGTCCTGAAAAACCCAGAACCAAAACAAACAAACCAACAAACAAAGAACCCACACATTTATGTATCCTGACCAGGGGACAAGGTAGCCTAACTGTAGTTCTTCACCCACCCCCCTCCTCCAAATCCAATCCTCCAGTTTTACCCCCAGCCCTGCAGCAGACCACCTACACACACACACACACACACACACACACACACACACACACACACGCACGCACGCACGCACGCCACGGTCCCCATCTCCAGGAGACCAACTCCAGCAGACACTCCCTGGGAACCTGCAGGCCACTCCTGCCAGGGAAGCAGGTAGGCTAACTGCAGATCTTCACCTCTCCCTTTGCTCCTCCAAATCCAATCCCCCAGTCTCATCCCCACTTGTGTAGCAGACTTTCTGCTGTGGCCTCTCCAAATTCTCTGTCCCCATTCCCAGGGGACAAAGCAGATCCTGGTGGAACATCCTACTTTCCTTCCTCCTGTGAACCTTCTCAGCCCTTTCTAGTCCATCCCCATTCCTAAGTGTCAGCTCCTAATACCCAGACACACATTTTACCTAGAACCCCCCAGTGGCCACACTTATTAGGACCCCAGAAGAATTTCCTACCAGATAGCACACAGCCACCCGACTCTCCTAAGAACAAGAGAGGAAACATAAACCAAGGAACAAAATGCCTACCCAACAAAGAAAGGCCAGATATCAGCACCTAGATTTACAATCTTCCCAATACCAGATGCCTAAATACCAGTATAAAAACACAAACAGTAACAGCCAAGGCAGTATGTCTCCACTAGAGCCCAGCAACCCTACAAGAGGCCCTGAGTGTTGCAACACAGCTGAAGCACAAGAAAAAGACCTTCAAACAGCCTTTATGAATATGATAGAGGTCCTTAAGAGGAAATGAAAAAACACACCTTAAAGCAATATATGAAAACACAAACAGTGGAAGGAAATGAATAAAACTGTTCAAGACCTGAAAGTGGAAATAGAATCAACACAGAAAACCCAAACTGAGGGAAATCTGAAAATGAAAAATTTAGGAACTCGAACAAGAACCACAGAAGCAAGCCTCATCAACATAATACAAGAGATGGAAGAGAGACCCTCAAGCACTGAAAACATCATAGAAGAAATAGATATATCAGTCAAAGAAAATGTTAAATCTAAAAAATTCCTGGCACAAACCATCCAGGAAATCTGGGACACTATGAAAAGACCAAATCGAAGAATAATAGGAATAGGGAAGGAGAAGAAACCCAGGTCAAAGGCACAGAAAATATCTTCAACAACATCATAGAAGAAAATTTTCCTAACCTGAAGAAGGAAATGCTTATCAAGGTACAAGAAGCATCTAGAACACAAAATAGACTGGACCAGAAAAGAAAATAACCTCAGTACATAATAATCAAAACACCAAACGCACAGAACAAATAAAGAATATTAAAACCTGTAAAAGAAAAAGAACAAGCAGCATATAAAGGCAGACCTATAGAATAACACCTGACTTCTAAACTGAAACTCTAAAAGCCAGAAGGGTCTGGACAGATGTGGTACAGACTCTAAGAGAACACATATGCCAGCCCAAACTACTATACTCAGCAAAACTTTCTATCACAATAGATGGAGAAAATAAGATATTCCATAATAAAACCAAATTCATCTATCTACAAATCCAGCCCTACGGAAAAAGCTAAAAGGAAAATTCCAACCTAAACAGGTTAACTACACCCAAGAAAACATAGGACATAAACAACTCCAGGCAAGCAAATCCAAAGAGGGGAAGCTGCTGTGGAACAATCCTGGTACACTGTAAATATGTATTGCTCTCATTGTTAATAAAAAGCTGACTGGCTGATGGCTAGGCAGGATTTTGGGGGCAGAAAGATTTGACAAAGCCTTATCCAAATTAACTAAAAGGCAGAGAGAGAATATCCAAATTAACAAAATTAGAAATGAACAGATGGATGTAACAGCGCAGGACCTTGAAGAAATCCAGAAAATCACAAGGACATACTTTAAAAACCTGTACTCAACTCAGGCCCTCCTGACGCCATGCGGCTCAGGCTGGTGAAAGACACCCACCGGGCAGCCTGGGTCCTCACGGCCCGACCAGCCTGAAGGCATCCACAGGCCCGCCCTACTTCTTTATGATGAAATGGGAGACAAAGAGAGGCAGAGGCAGAATGGCGTGTGTGCTAAGAGGCAGTTCTGAAGGAGTTAGGGTGGTGAGGAATGGGCTGAATTTGTGGCCTGCTTGACACCCGAGACCAGGATGACGTCCCGGCCTGGGCTGTTGCCAAGGGCCGTGTCTGGGTCTGTTGTCCTACTGCAGCCGGGGTCTATGTTGACATCCATGACCCATGTTGCCACCAAGGCCACGGGGATGTTTGGGGTCTGGGCCGCCACCTGTGGCCATGTTTGTGTCGGGGGCTGTGCCGCTGCTGGGGCTATGTTGATTTGAGTGGCCCGTGCTGCCACCTGGGGACATGATGACATCCGAGCCTGAGCGTGGGGCCATGCCTAGGTCTGTGACCCTACCGCAAGCCAGGGTTTGGGTTGATAGCCATGGCTCCTGACACCACTGAAGGCCATGCAAATACCCAGGGTCTTGGTCATCACCTGAGGCCTGGTGGGGATCTGGGGGTCGTGCTACAACCGGGGCCATGAAGATCTGGGTGGCCTGCACTGCCATAAGGTGCCATAGTGACTTCTGGGCCCAGGCTGCAGCTGAGGGCCATGTCTGGGTCCATGACCCTGCCGCAGCCAGAGTCTGTGTTGTCTGTGGCTCCTGATATCATCGAGAGTCACACTGATGCCAGCGGTCTGGGCTACCATCTAGGGCCATGTTGGTGCCTGGCGGCCACACTGCTGCTGGAGCCATGTTGATCTGAGTGGCCTGCACTGTCACCTAGGGCCAAGATGACATCCAAGCCCAGGCTGCTGCTGAGGACCATGTCTGGGTCCATGGTCCTACCACAGCCAGGGTCTATGTTGATGTCCATGGTTCATGTTGCCACCAAGGGCCACAGGGGTGCCCAGGGTCTAGCCCGAAACCTGTGGCAATGTTGGCGCCTAAGGGCCATGCTGCCGTCAGGAGCACGGTGAACTCAGTCGCCTGCACTATCACCTGGGGCCATGATGTCTGTGGCTCCTGTTGCCATAGGGAGTCATGGGAACCATTCGTGTTGAAGTCTGAGGGTCATGCTGGGCCAGCCCTGCCCCTCACTGGCCCAGGGATGGCTGGCCCTGCCCCCTGCTGAACACTGCAGTAGGACCAATGGCGTGGGCCTAGGACAGCTGGCTCTGTCCCTGGCCTGAGTGTGTGTAGGGGGTCCCAGTGGCCCAGACCGACTGGCTCGGCTGCCACTCAGACCCACATCCTAGGCCTTGCGTTGGCCCACCCTAACATCTGTACCGTCTATGGTCTGCTGCAGTTCGTCAAGGGGACTGGTCCTGCGGAGCAATGGCTGCCGGGTCTCCTTGGCTTGGGGCAGTGACAGGGTGGCCAGGAGGAGTTTCAGTGAAGGTCCAGTGATGATGGTGTGCCTTGAACAAGACCAATAAGTCACAGCAATGAACATTTTGCGGGTGGGGCTGATTGGAAGGAAGGGTGTATTTCGTGACACATTGCAACTCCTGCTGTATCCCAGCACTTGGGAGGCAGAAGCAGGTGGATCTCTGTGAGTTCAAGGCCAGCCTGGTCTACAGAGTGAGTTCCAGGAAAGGCGCAAAGCTACACAGAGAAACCCTGTCTCGAAAAACAAAAAAACAAACAAACAAACAAAAATTTAAATAAACCTATAGCCCTAGTGAAATAGAAGCAGTCATTAAAAGTCTACCAACCAAAAAAAGCCCAAGGCCAGATGGTTTTAGCACAGAGTTCTACCAGACTTTCAAAGAAGAGTTAATGCCAATACTCTTCAAATTTTATCAAAAACTAGAAACAAAAGGAACATTGCCAAATTCATTTTACAAGGCCACAGTTATCCTGACATCCAAACCACATAAAGATTCAACAAAGAGAGAATTAAAGATCAATTTCCCATATGGACATAGATGCAAAAATTCTCAATAAAATACTTGTAAACTGAATCCAAAAACACATCAAAAAGATCATCCACCGCCGGGCGGTGGTGGCGCACGCCTTTAATCCCAGCACTCGGGAGGCAGAAGCAGGCGGATCTCTGTGAGTTCGAGGCCAGCCTGGTCTCCAAAGAGAGTTCCAGGAAAGGCGCAAAGCTACACAGAGAAACCCTGTCTCGAAAAAAACCAAAAAAAAAAAAAAGATCATCCACCATGATCAAGTAGGCTTCATCCTGGAGTTGCAGGATTAGTTCAACATACTTAAATCAATAAATATAATCTACCATATAAACAAACTGAAAGACAAAAGTCACATGGTCACCTGAATAGAAGCAGAAAAGGCCTTTGACAAAACCTAACACCCCTTCATAATAAAATCTGGAAATATTAGGCAAGACACAGGCCTTTAATCCAAATCTTGAGGCAGGAAGATGTACTTTTAATCTGGGCCAAACTTTCTGCTGCAAGTCTATATAAGGACATAGAAGAAGGAAGCTTTTGCTCTCTGCCTGCTTGCCCTTGCCTTGCTAGCACATCCATTCCTTCACTGGCACTGGATCCTGCTTCTTCAGAATTCCAGCATATGCAGAAGACCAGCTGAGATACCCAGGCTTGTGAGACTGAGAAACTACTAGATTCTTGAACTTTCCATTCACAGCTAGCCATTGTTGGATTAGCTGGACTTCCAATAAATCCCATGCCTGACATTGCTTGGGTGACCAATAACTAGAGACTAGATAGCCCAGGTATCTAGGGTCAAACCAAATGCTACTGTTTAAAAGGAAAAAACGTAATAACAAAATGATTCCTAGCTGGGCAGTGGTGCACACCTTTAATCCCAGCACTCAGGAGGCAGAGGCAGGCAGATCTCTGAGTTCAAGGCCCAGCCTGGTCTACAAAGTGAGTTCCAGGACAGGCTCCAAAGCTGCACAGAGAAACCCTGTCTGGAAAAACAAAACAAGACAACAACAACAAAAGATTCCTAATGACTTCTGCTATACTCATAGGTCAATGCCTTGCTCAGCCATCATTGGCGAAGCTTCCTCCCGCAGCAGATGGGAACAAATACAGAGACCCACATCCATACATGTAGAGAATGAGAGACCTTGGAACACTCATCCCTAAATGGGAGATCTCTATCAAATTGTCCCCATTAGGGCTTAGGGAACCCTGCAGAAGAGGATTCAAATAGAGTGTAAGAGCCAGAGAAGAGGGAGGACACCAAGAAAACAAGCCCCTCTAAACCAATAGGATCAAAGTACAAGTGAACTCACAGAGACTAAGGCAGCATGCACAGGGCCTGCACTGGTCTGTACCAGGTTTTCTGCATATATGTTATGGCTTCCAGTTTAGTGTTTTCATGGGATTTCTGAATGTGCAAATGAGTGGGTCTCTGATTCTTGTGCCTTCTCTTGGAATCTTTTCCTTCTGTTTATCTTGTCCAGTTCCAAAGTAATAAATTCTATTTTATCCTGTTATATTTTATTTTGTTAAATTTTATTATCATCCCTTAGAAGCCTGCTTATTTTCTAATGAGAGACAGAAAGAGAATGGATCTGGATGGGAGGGGGAACCATAATCATGATATACTATATGTGAAAAAAATCTATTTTCAATAAAAGGAAAAAAACCATAAATTTAATATTTCAAAAAGACACTCTAGCTAGATCCCTCCATAAATGGAAAGCCGGTGTCTTGTGCTATAAGTAGAAAGTAACCTTAGAAATCAGCACAATGAAAACAAAACAATGTCATTAAACTCCAGCCGGCTCTGGTGGCCTGCACAAGGCTCTGGAGGCCTTTTCTCTGTTGAGCAAGGAAGTGTTCACAGAGCGTGGAAAGCATGCCAGCGGTCAGGGAGACTGTCTGCCTAGTAACAGACTGAAGGGAGCTGCCGAGGGAAGAAGGCTGCACTCTGGGTCCGCTGCTCTTTGATTACTGTGGCTCCCAGCAGCAGCCCAGGTGTGTCCTGCTATGCCCAGCCCGCCTCGGGAGCCTGTGGTTCTGTTCTCCCTTCCTGTGGAAAGCCCAGGTCAGCTCAGGCTGAGCTGATGGCTCAAGCCAATTAGTGACAACTGTGCCCTGTCAGAAGACGGATGGCTGTGGTTGGGATGTCCACTGTCCCTGACAGGCCCACATGCTGATGGATTGGTCCCCAGTATGGGGCTGTATGACTGCAAGGAAGTTAGATCATTTGGGGATGTCCTCAAAGTGGATAGTAGGACTCTGATCCCTTTTCTCTCCTGACTCACTGGACACTATAAAGTGAGCATCTTTTTTCCACTGTGCTCTCCAAAACTCAATGCTCTGCATCTCCTCAGACCCAAAAAGGCAATGGGGCATGGGATGTGTGAAAGTCTCGGTGGGAAGAAGCCTCTGCATTCTAAGCCTATCCAGGCATTTTTACAGTACCGGGAAGCTGATGATCACATTAAAACCAGCAGCTGTTTTTATTTATTTATTTACTTAATTAATTTTGAGACAAGACCCTCACTATGTAACCTTGTGTTTCTTTTGGCTCAGCTTCCTGAATTCTAGGATTACAGGTGTGCACCACCACACTCAGCTTGCATATCTGTACATTAACAAAAGCAGTTTTAAAAAAGGGAAGTTAATTCCATCTGCAAAGGTATTAAAAAGGACAAAATATTTAGAAATGAACTTTACCCTGGAGGTGAAAGATATATGTATGCTGAAAATAACAGAAAGAAATTCAGGGGCTCTGTGATAGAGAGCTTGTCTCACACGTACAATCTTGGGTTCAATTCCCCAGCACTGAAAATTCAGAGAGAGAGAGAGAGAGAGAGAGAGAGAGAGAGAGAGAGAGAGAGAGCAGCAATGACAATAGCAATGAAGAAAGAAGAAGACACACGTAAACGGAAGAGCATCCACTTTTCCAGAGTGTCTGGTAGCTAGGTTCAGTGGTACAACCTGCAATCTCATCTTTTGAGAAGCCGGGACAGAAAGATTACTAGCTTGAGGCCAGGCTCTGCTGCGTTTGAGGACAGCCTTGTCTACATGAGACCCTGTTTCACAAAAGCAAGCAAGGCAGCAAGCAAGCAGGCAAGAGTGGGTCACTGTTATCAAGGAATTATTGCTACTGAAAGCAGTCAGCAGCAGGGAGGTAGCTGTGTTGGAACCTTGCATACCTAGCACGTGTAAACTTGTAGATGCCATCCCTAAATCCGCATAAACAGGACATAGTAGAATCCTAGAATCCTAACACTTGCAGGATAGAGGCAGGACAGGTGAAGTGCAAGGTCATCCTGTACCATAGCGTGCACTTCAGGCCAGCCTGAACTATATGAGATCTGTGTCAAGAAAAAAAATGATGAGGCTGGAGAGATGGCTCAGTGTTTAAGAGCACTTGTTGCCCATGCAGAGGGCCTGGGTTCAGTTCCCATCTCCCACATGGTGGCTCACAGCCATCACCAAGTCCAGTTTCAGGGGATCGGACACCCTCTTCTGACCTCTGTGACACCAGGCATGCACATGGTGCACACACATACATGCAGGCAAAGCATTCACACACATAAAACAAAAAAAATAAGTGAATCATTCAAAATTCTGTAAACGAAATTTTCAAGGAAAGAAATCACCAAGCAATTACTGAAAGAAGCAAGAACATCCTGTTAGGGAGTGTGTGAGTGCAGGGAGCTTTAGGCTTCTTTGCTGGAGCAGGGTTAGAACGACACAATGCGGCCCTGTTTTTCCCTCATGGTATAAAGTACTTTCATAGTCTGCATGCTAAAAATAACAAGGACTTAGTTTGGTTTACCAAAATTGCCTGTTCATGGCTCTCCACCCACTACTAGGACTAAGTGAACATTGCACCCCCCTCTCGAGGAGAAATGGCAGCTGTCTTAGGGTTTCTATTGCTGCAAAGAGACACCGTAACCACAGCAACTCTTACAAAGGGAAACATTTAACTGAGGTGGCAGCTTACAGTTTCAGAGGTTTAGTCCATTATCATCATGGTGGGACATGGTGGCAGGGAGTACGGTGGTGTGCAGGCAGACATGATGCTGGAGAATTCTACATCTTGATCCAAGGAGGTGAACTGAGACACTGGCTGTGGCTTTAGCATACATGAGACCTCCAATCCCACCTCCACAGTGACACTTCCTCCAACAAGACCATACCCACTTCAACAAAGCCACAACAAAACCTCCTAATAGCACCACACCCTGTGGGGACCATTTTCTTTCTCCATGATCAGCACCTAGTATAGAGGTCTGACTCACCTCAGAAAAACTGCAGAAGACTAAGAAAGTAAGCAGGAGAGGGGGAACAGGAAAGGGACACCTCTACAAGGGTGTGCTGGACATCCTGGATGCTAGGATATCCTGAGGAATGGCACGAGTTGTCCCACATCATTACACATTGAACAGTGGTTGATGTCTTATGCTCTGTGAGATGCTGTGCACTTATGCGAATTGTAATAAGACTAATATTAAAAGGGGGTGCTGAGAAAGGACAGGAGAGATGGTTCAGTCCTTGGGAGCACTCTGCGCTTGCTGAAGACCCAAGTTTGTTTCCTAACACCCATGGCAAAGAGCTCACAACTTCCTGTGACTCCAGTTCCAGGGGATCAGACATCCTCTTCTGGTCTCTGAGGGCATTGGCACACATGTGACATAGACACACAGCGACACATAAATAAGAATAAATCTTTTTTCTTAAAGGGAGGTTGAGAAACCATGTGTGGTGGCACATGCTTTTATTCCCAGCACTCAGGAAGAAGCAGCAGGCAGATCTCTGAGTTTAAGGCCAGCCTGGTCTACAGAGTGAGTTCCAGGACAGCCAGGGCTAAGTGTGTGCCTAGCATTCCTGAAGCCCTGGACTCAATCCCCAGCATTGCATAAACCAGGTAACTGGGGGGGGGGGGGGGGGGGGAGAGGGACGGGGGCGGGGGTGCTCCACACTTGGGAAGTAGAGGCTGCCCCTCAACTCTCCCCTGCCCAGCGGCTGTAGTACAGATATGGTAGAGAGGAAAGTACAGGCACTGTGGGGACTAAAACAAGACGGGAGTAGCCTGTAACCCCAACACCTGCAAGTCAGCCCTGGGTTATTTGCATCCAGACTGTGGGCATCCCGGAAGGAGTCAGACCGGGAAGCAAACCGTGTGAAGAGATGAGAATGAAAACCCGGTGCCCGACTGATTTAGTCAATCTGGGTCAGACTTCAGGGAGTCTGCTGTCAGGCGGTTCACTGTCAGCAGATTTAAAACACAGGACAATTTGGGGAAAGGTTTCCAGGCAACAATCAGTCCAGTTCCAGCTGCACAATCAAACTTACGGTGTGACGACATAAAAACTCCTTTACAAAGTACATGTGACCATGAAGGTGGGGTCTTTAGCTAAAAGGCTTAGCATCCAGTGTGGTCTCTGGCCCATAGCATGGGGGTCAGCCGGCTCTAACGTACCTGTGGCATCTCCCCTGAGGATGGGTAATGATCTAGGGAGGGAAGAGTCTGGGATAATCATTTTGGGGAATTTGGGTGAGGTCTGCCTCTACAGATAGCAAAAAGGTCACCAGGTCATTAACAAAATCCACTCCCAGCCTGCTGGGCAGGAGAGCAGGTATTTTATCTCCTCCGTGAGAAGAGAGCCCTGTGTTTAACATTCCTGGTTCTCTTCGTGCTTTTCTGTGAGTACAAGGACCTCTGTGCCCTCAGCACAGAGCAGGAAAAAAGATGAAATTCTATCTTCTTTACACTAGCACCGTGTAGCGGTGTCTGAACACAGCCGTGCCCCCCCCCCCCCCCCCCCCGTATTCTAGACGGCCATGTTCTTTGCAATAGGATTCAGCAAAAAGCAATATATTACTTGCTGTGTACCAGGAGCTGTTTGAGTCTAGGGAGATGGAGATGTCTCTAATATGCAACTCGAATTTAGTAAGTGCACAATTGTGACTCAGTCACATGAGTCTACTCTTCCCACTCCCCTTCTGTGTCCCCACATGTCCCCACAATCAGGACCCTTATGTCCTATCCAAACACCCTGAGAGGACTGAAGGAGAATGGGGAGAAGCTGCCGCGTATAGTCACGTGATCCACATTTGAACACCAGCTTAACCTCTCAGGGACAGTTTCCTCATGCAGAGCGCAGAGGATAAGAACCATCACTATTTCTTACAATTTCTGAGGGTGGAGCATGAAATGGGGTAACGCTCAAAAAATGTATAACTGTGTTCAACACACTCTGTGCTCAGTAACATGTCGCTGTCACCATAACAGCAGCATCACTGTAAATACCCGAGAGATGGTAGGGAGGAAGTTCTTCAATGTCTGCTTTTGGGGCTGGTGAGACGGCTTAGTGGATGAAGGTGTCAGCCGCCAAGGCTGATGGCCTGAGTTCGATTCCTAGATCGCACATGGTGGAAGGTGAGAACCAACTCCTGTAACTTGTCCTCTGACTTCCACACATGCTGTGTGGTACACACATGCCCACATACATATAAAATAAATAATTAAATGCTTTACAAAAAAGGTCTGGTTTCATCCCGTGTATATGTATACACAGGTACATGTGAGTATGCAGGTGTCTGTATGCGCCTTCATGTGCGGATCAGATGATAACCTTGGGCGTTGTTTCTTCAAGTGCTGTCCCCTTATTATTTGAGACAAAGTCTCTCACTGGCCTGAGATTGGCCAAGTAGGCTAGAGTGTATCGCCAGCTAGCCTCAGGGATCTGCTGTCTTCACCACCCCAGGGCTGGCATCAGAGGGGCAGGATGCAAAGGCATGTACTTACAGAGCTGTCACCCAGCCCCTAATGTTTTTCCTGGTCTGTTTTTACCTAAAATATGTTTTATTGTTGCTGCCGGACAAAATCATCTAAAAGAAGAATAAGTTTGTTTTGGCCGTTGGTTTGAGGTCTCGTCCGTCATAGTAAAGAAGGCATGGGGGACGGGAGACGGGGTTGGGGTGAGGTGAGGTGAGGGGTAGGGTGGAGGGGGAGACACTCAGTCACACAGCAGAGAGGGATGAATACTGCTTTCCAACTTGCTTTCTCCTTTCCAGTCAGGTCCTCAGCCCACGGGATGGTGTCACCACATTCAGGGTGGGTCATCGCTCTGTAGCTGAATCTTCCTGGAAACACCTTCACAGATGTACCCAGAGGTGCGCCTCCTAGGAGATTCTAATTTTTTAATTACATTTTTATTTATTTTGTGTGTACATGTGGGCACAGGCATGTCACAGTGTACAAGTGGAGGTGAGAGGCACCTTGAGTGAGTCGGTTCTCTCCTTTCACCCACGTGAGTCCTGGGACTGAATTCAGATCCTCAGGCTTGGTGGCGTGTGCCCTTGGACACTGGGCCCTCACACTCAGCCCTCCTAGGGGATTCTCAATCTAGTCAAGCTGACAACGAGGATAAACCATTGCACTTCAAGAAGTGACGCCTAAGTGTTCCTCACCTTTCCTGTCTCCTCCCATCCCAAAGCCATCCTTTCTTGTTGTTGATAACTTTAATCTTGCTTTTTTATGAAAGGGTGTCACATAATCCAGGTTGGCCCCCAACCCACATGTAACTTAGGTTGACTTTGAACACCTGATCCTTCTGTTTCCATCTGGGATTAGAAGCACGTGCCGCCATGCCTGACCTTGCCCATTGCCAGGACTCTGTTTATTCCTAGAACTTCTGTTCCCACTTGAGAGAGGTTTGCTTTGGTTACTTCCCTCCTCGAAGTGCTTGCTGTTTTCCACAAGGCACTGGAAACGGGTTAGTCTCGGAGGCTGGAGTCCTGCTTACAAGTCTCTGTCCTGGGAATAACGCTCGGCACGGTGGTGCGTACTCACACCCTGACTCTAAACTCCTCCCTCCACCCCACACACACTCCCACTCTCCACCCTCCACCACAGAAACACCAGAGGAACTTCTTCTCACCATCAGGACTCAATTCAGGCCCAGGACTGTAGCAGGGACCTGACTCCCTCAAAGTCCTGGGTTCCAGTCCCCAAACTGAAAAAAATCAAAGTTTCGTGGCCACCCCACTTGTGAACTCTTCGCTCCCTTAGCTGGAATTCATGGCTGGTCCTCTTCTGCTGATGACAGAGTCATGACTGGTGTGGGAGCCACCATGTTAGTCTAATTCTTTCCCGGTTTGTGGATCTTTCTCTACTAGACTCTGAATCGTTGGAGGACAGATTATAGCTTATTTAGTCTGCCTTCTTAGCATATATTCCCTGACAGGTGACATGGAAAATGAATTGTAAGTGAATGGCTGACTGGGCAAATGCACGATAGAATGACTAGATGAATTGTAGGTAGCTGTGTAGATGGAAGATGCATAGATGAATACAGACATAGCTAACAGAGGACAGATATTTAAGAAATAGTGAATGAAGACTGAATTGTAGATGGAGAAGGAATAATAAAGAATAAAGTGGTAAGTTGGTGATTTTTTTGTGGAAGATAGAAATGAAGAATAAATTTGGTAGGGTGTGGTGGCACATACCTCTAATCTCAGCATTCACGGGGCTGAGGCAGTTGGGTTACCATGAGCTTGAAGTCAATGAGTGCCAAGACAGCCAGGGCTACACAGCAAGACTGTCTGTCTCAAAAAGAAAAGGAAATGTGTCTGAGAGATGGCTTAGCTGGCAATGGCCCTTGCCTCCTCCTGATGACCTGGAGCCCTGAGACTCCATATGAAAAGAGAAAACTGGGGGTTGGGGATTTAGCTCAGTGGTAGAGTGCTTGCCTAGCAAGCGCAAGGCCCTGGGTTCGGTCCTCAGCTCTGGAAAAAAATAAAAAAATAAAAAAAAGAAAGAAAGAAAAGAGAACTGACCCCTTCCAAGTGTTCTCTGACAGCCACATGGGTACCATGCTAGGCATTGGACATACACACAAATAAATAAAAGCAATTTAAAGTTTTTGTCTTAAAAGAAAAGATTAAAAATCATTCTTTAAATATCAATACATGTGAAAGAATGAATGGACAAATGAATGAATAATGGGTGAATAGATGGTTGGGAGATAGATGGATACTACGTGAAGAATAGACGGATAAGGAACAAATTATTTGCATGAGAGATGCAAATTAGAGGCTAGTGAATGGTGGCTAGATGGATGATGAGTGGAGGACAATGGGTAGACAGATGGAGACTGATAGCTGATTAGGTATCTGTCTGAATGGGTATATGGATGAGAAACAGATGGATGAGGTTGGCAAGGAGACAGATGGTGGGTTGGTGCTGTGTGAATGATGATGGATAAGGGTAGGTGGTACATGAAGGATGAATGGGCTTTGGACTGGATTAGTGATGAATGAATGACTGGTACTTGTCAAAGTATGAAAAAAAATGGATAAGTGTCATCTATAGATTGATGAATGACATCTGATCAGCGCACGGATAGATGAGTCATCAACAGTCTTTGAGGGTCCTTCCAGCTCTGGTATTTTGTGAGTGCTCGCTTCTGGGGTGGGGGAAATGAAGCTGCTATTGGGGGTGCCTTCCCTTCACTAGAGGCTTGACTTACACCACAGCAATGGATAGCTCAGCAAGTAAAGGAACCGCGTGTGAAGCAAGGCAGGGACTGTTATGCCCATTTCACAAACAGTGAAAACACAGCTCATGTAGAAGTGGTCTCCCCAAGCTTGCCTCCCCTTGTCTAGGTGTCTGTTTTCTCCTCGTGATGGGTGGTCCCTCATCCCTAGACTAGCCCTGCACATTCCTGTACTATTCAAAGCCCTTCTCCTCCAAGAACCTCCCATGTGCCCTGGCCTTCGAGAACCTTTTTCTCCCCTTCTAGAGACCTCCTAACTTCCTTCCCTGTATTGGCCCACACTGAACATCTGACACTTACTGAGATCAGCCAGGCAATGGGCTTGTGACTTTTGACTTGGTTTCCATTTTCTTGGGACCGTTTGGTCTTCTTACACAGTCCCGAGCAACTTGTCTTTTGTTTTGTTTTGGTTTTGGTTTTTCAAGATAGGATTTCTCTGTGTAATAGCAATGGCTGCCTGGCTGTCCTGGAATTAGCTCTGTAGACCAGGCTGGCCTTAAACTCACAGAAATCTGCCGGCCTTTGCCTCCCCAGTGCTTAGATTAGAGGCATTGTGCCACCACTGCCTGGCTTTTTTATTTTTATTTTAGAAGTATGAATGTTTTGTCTACATGTGTATATCTATGTGCCCGAGGAAGCCAAAGGATGGTGTCAGGTCTCCCAAGACTAGAGTTACAGATGGTTGTGAGCCACTATGTGGGTACTAGGAATCAAACTTGGGTCCTCTGGAAGAGCAGCTAATGCTCTTAACCTCTGAGCTATCTCTCCACACACACACCTTTTGTTGTTGTTGTTTTGTTTTGTTTTTGAGGCTAACCCATGTTAATCTTAAACTCTCTATGTAACTAAGACTGACCTTTTTTTTGGGGGGGGGGGATTGGTGATACTAGGGATTGAACCTTGGGCCTTGCACATCCAGGATCACTACCCCTGAGCTATATTACCTCAAGACTAGCCTTGAATTGATCCTCTTGCCTCCATCCTCCAAACACTAGAATACAGGCACATCTAGTTATTTATAGTCGCTTTTAGCATAAAGTGTATATCTTTAAATTACTAAGAGCTTTGATGAAACTTCCATAGATCATGAAAAACTAAAAGACTGGCATTTGAAGCCAGATATAGTGGCATAAGCTTGAAATCCCAGCATTTGGGAGGCAATAAGGAGGGCAGCCATAAATTGGAGTCAGCCAAGGCTACATCACAAGACCCTATCTCCAAACAAATAAAAAGAAGCCAGACCAACAGGAGAAAAGTGAAAGGGGATTGTAGTGGGAATTCGTTCCACCAATTAGCTTTGAGGTGTAAGCCTTAGGGCATGACTTCTGATCTGCATAAGTGATCACTTAAAAGGAGAGAGTCACAACCCTTCTTCTTGGGGTGGATTCAGACGGCTGGGTCCATTCACTCCCGGGCAGAACAGTTCTGTATTCATGAATGTATCTTACCCTTAATAAATAAGGGTACCTTAACCTTAATAAATCCTTGTTACCCCTTAATCATACTCACATGGATTTCTCATAGTAAGTGGCACCCAACAAGAAGGAGAAATCTCAGAGGAGAGAAGTAGCTAGAGAAGGAAAAGGACATCAGAGGCCAGCCACCCAGCTGCACAGCTAGACCCGGAGCAAGAAAGAAAGGTACACAGAAATAAGAAAAGGTAAAAGCCCAGAGGCAAAAGATAGACAGGATAATTTAAAGTTAAGAAAAGCTGGCTAGCCCGGGCGGTCGTGGTGCATGTCTTTAATCCCAGCACTCGGGAGGCAGAGACAGGC
This sequence comes from Peromyscus attwateri, assembly GCA_902168425.1. Classification (NCBI taxonomy): domain Eukaryota; kingdom Metazoa; phylum Chordata; class Mammalia; order Rodentia; family Cricetidae; genus Peromyscus; species Peromyscus attwateri. The sequence continues at coordinate 61,646 of CABHPP010001313.1, forward strand.
AGATCTCTGTGAGTTCGAGGCCAGCCTGGTCTACAGAGTGAGATCCAGGAAAGGCGCCAAAGCTACACAGAGAAACCGTGTCTCAAAAAACAAAACAAAATAAACAAACAAACAAACAAACAAAAAAGCTGGCTAGAAATAAGCCAAACTAAGGCTGGGCATTCATAACGAAGAATAAACCTCCATGTGTGATTTGTTTGGGAGCTGGGTGATGGGCCCCCCAAAAGAGCAAAAACAAACAGCAACAGGGGATTCAACAGGCAGTAGGTGTCTTCAGTGTTACAAACTGTTCTACAACTATAGACTCAACCCGCTAAGACTTCGGGTGCCGTCTCCTGACCCTCACCTTGACTTAAATGATAACTCTTACTTTGTCTGCCCATAAGAGACACCACAACGTATAAGTCGTGAATCTGTACACATCACAGGACTTATAAAAACAGGAGGACAAGGTCCACATTGGTCCTTCTTCTCTGTACCCTTGGGGCATGGCACAATGCAGGCACACAGCAGGTATTCAGAAAAAGAATTTTTAATTGAATGATGAATTCATATAAGGGTCCCACAACTTGAACTAAAACACGAGTTGAACTCTTTTTTTCCCAGGAGACTGAAAAATGGACTGGGTCTGACTCTTACTACAGAGGAGCAAGGTCAAAGTAACAACATGAAGGGGCTGGAGAGATGGCTCAGCTGTCAAGAGTGTTGGTTGCTCTTCCAGACTACCGGAGTTCAATTCCCCCAGCATCCGCACGGTGGGTCACAACCATCTATAACTCTAGTCCCAAGAAATCTGATGCTCAATCTGGCTTCTGAAGGCACTCCACACGTGGTACGCAAACACACATGCAGGAAAAACACCCAGACACACAAAATAAAAATAAAGGGAAAAAATTTAAGTACCAGCATGAAGGCTAGGGATATAGCTCAGTGACAGAGCACTGGTTTAACAAGCTCAAAGCTCAATTCCAGAACCACGGGCAAAAAAGGGGGCGGGCAGTGAGGTGGCTCAGCAGGTAAAGGAATTCCACCAAGCCTGGTGACCTGAGTTCCATCCCTGGGACTCACACGATAGAAGGAAAAAATTGACTCTCTGGCATTGTCCTCTGACTTCCACATTCACACCGAGGCCCAGGCACAAACCCCGCCCCTACATGCACATTAAATAAATAAAATATAACTTAAAATGTATAAACATGAGCGTGGCTTTTCTCAGTGGATGCCAAGGTGTCAAGGGCATGCAGAAAGCCAGATGTGGTGGTGTATCTTGAGAAATAGCAAAGAGAAGGCAGTGGTGCCTGCCTGTGATCGCAGCCCAGTTTGGGAGGTTGAAACAGGAGGAGGCTTTCAAAGCCAGCCTGGGCTATACAGTGAGCCTGCATCTAGAAAAGGAGTTCACGGGCTTCAGATTTCTGTCACCTGCCTGGCTCCTGAGACTTGATTCTGAGGCCCTGCACAGGGCCCCTAAGGTCAAGGTTCTTGCCCCGCATCTAACTCTCTAGTTCCCCCTGGCACGCAGCTTGGCTCCGGACAGGTTCAGCTTGGCCCCTGCTTTGCACACTTGCTTGCCTGTGGTCTCCTCCTGTTGTATTGTCTGCTACGTACCCCTGCCTGCCCCGCCCCAGGCATTCCCTGTGGGGATTGGTACAGAAACTCCCAGCTCCGGGTGAGCGGCAGGTTAATTTCCTCCAGGAGCTTCCCTCGGCAAACAATGAGACAATGGCGGGCCGGAGGTAGCCTGCGTAAGACCACGAAGAAGGGGAAGTTGTAATCTGTGTGCGAAGCCAGCAGGCGGGCAAAGGGGCAATAGAATCCAGCGGGCCAGTCCAGGCCCTCCACCCAGCCAGCCCCTGGGACCCGTTAGGCCCCAACCTGAAGGTCACCTGAGTCGCCCTTGGTGAAAACAGCCACAAACTGCTGTCTTGGAGAAAACAGGGATGGGTGGGGCACGGCCCCCACACTCCTTCTTTGTCCATATGGCCCTATCGCCTCCCTGGATAACTCCAGCTGCCCACTTCTGGGCCCCGGTCTGCAAGGAGATTTCCCCAAAGATCATCTGATTCTGGCTGTGTTTTGCTGTGTGGCGGGCTACCCAACCTCTCTGTACATTCTGTTCCTACTCTGTGTGGTGGTTTGTGCCTCAATCCCAGCACCTGGAAGGGGAAAGCGAAAGGATCTTGAAGTTGAAGGGGCTACCGCGTACCACCTCTTGTTGGGTGCCAAGAAGATGCGTCCCTCCCTTCATCCAACAGGCTTATATTAAGCATCTGTTATGGACAGGCACTGTGCTAGACTCTGGGGGATGCTCCCAACCTCATGGGACACCCAACCCTGAGGCAGAGTGAGTCAGCAACCTGCAGTGGTCACTTCAGGAAACTTTGCTAAAGAACTCCAGTACTGCCGCGCGGGCGGTGGTGGCGCACACCTTTAATCCCAGCACTCGGGAGACAGAGGCAGGTGGATCAGTTTGAGACCAGCCTGGTCTACAAATTGAGTTCCAGGACAGCAGGAGCTGTTACACAGAGAAACCTTGTCTTGAAAAAGCAAACAATAACAACCAAAGAACTACAGTAGCAGATCTTACCAGGGGAGTCAGCGCCATGAAAGACAGGGCTAGTGTGCAGGTAGGGAGAGAATTTCCTAGGCCAAGGGGAAGGGTCACAATACAAAGGCTCAGAGGCCACGGCCAAGTCCGTGTCAGTTAGTGAGGAAGACACAGGTGGTCTGGAAGTTGTAAAGGTTGTGGCTCCCTTACCCTCCACCCTCCAGGGCTCCCTTCCCTTTATCTGAGAACAAAGGAAAACCACCAAAAGTTCCAGTGGAGTGTTATGACCACACTGGCCTTCAGCTGATGTCTGGGAGAAGGGTCCTCCTCCTTGGACACATCATACATGACATACCTTGCCATCCCTGGCAGGATCGGAACTTGCTGTCCCTTCACACAGGTAAGGAAGCTGGGCTTGGAACAGGGGTGGGTGGGGTTGGGGAAGAGGAAGGTGCTTAGCCTCGAAGCCCTCAGAGTTCTTTGGGCAAGGCCTTCCCCGGCTCCCTGCTCCCAGGCCTTCTTTCCTTCACCCCACAAAACCCCTCTAAACCTAGCCATGAGCTCATAAGCAAAAAAGGACAGGGAAACCCAAGGATATCCCCAACTCAGGTCATGACCTCACATGTCCCCCAAATCTAAGCAGTCATGTCCTAACCTGGATTTAAGTCTGGGTTTGGCTCTTCCCACAGAGGCTGCCCCCAATTGTGCGGCTCCACCAGTTCAAAGCTCTTAAAGAGCAGCTCCCAGACTGGGGATTTAGCTCAGTTGGTAAAGCGTTTGCCTAGCTTGCAAGAAGCCCTGGTTCAGTCCCCAGCACCACATAAACTAAATGTGGTGTAATCTCAGGACTTGGGAGGTAGAGGCAGAAGGGTCAATAGTTCAAGGTCATCCTTTACTATGTACTGAGTTCAAGGCCAGCCTGGACTAAATGAGACACTATCTTAAAAAAAAAAAAAAAAAAAAAAAAAAAGCAGTTTCCGTACAGTTTCCTAGCTCCCCATCAGTCCTCAGCCCACATTCCTGACCAGGTGGAGCTGCGTCTGTGTCCCCTGCTGACTGTTCCCAAAGACCCTGCTCCACCTGGTTCCTGCCTCTTACAGAACACCCTTTGCCCACCACCCCCACCCCAGGACCGCTCATTTTAGACTTAATCACTTCCAGCTCAGATCCCTTTCTATGGTGGGGTCCCATGAAAGGAGCCGGAGTCTTTCTCTGACCCACCTACTTCCACCACTACACCCCCCCCCCAAAAAAAACCCAGACTTCTTTCTGCTGCACCTAGCCTTCTATGTCAGCGGTTCTCAACCTGTGGGTCGAGACCCCACTGGGGGTCAAACAACCCTTGTACAGGGGTCGCCTAAGACCATCAGAAAACATAGATACTTACATTATGATTCACAACAGTAGCAAAATTACAGTCATGAAGTAGCAACGGAAGTAATTTTATGGTGGGGGTCACCACAGCATGAGGAACTGTATGAAAGGGTCGCAGTATTAGGAAGGTTGAGAACCACTGTTCTGCATAGACCTGTCCTTCCTACATTCCCCGCTGTCTGTCAGGGCCTGGGGACTGCAGCCCCCCCAGAAGCTCTGGCTCCACAGCTGCTTTGTCTTTCCCACACTATCTCTGCCTGGCCATACAGGGGGCCAGCACTTGCCTACTGTCTAGGAGGCCCCAGAGGTACAATGGGGGTTTCTCAACAAATTTGTTACATGAAAGGATCCCACCCCATTGTTGGGTAGAGCAGTGTACACTCTCACTTGCAGATGATAATCACATTTCTTTTTTTATATATAACTTATTTAACTTTATTTTTATGTGCATCAGTGTGAAGGTATCAGATCCTCTGGAACTGGAGTTACAGACAGTTGTGAGCTGCCATGTGGGTGCTGGGAATTGAACCTGAGCCCTCTGGAAGAGCAGCCAGTGCTCTTAACTGCTGAGCCATCTCTCCAGCCCCGATAATCACATTTCTGAACTCTCACCTAAGCTCAGACAAAGGTGGCCAGGCTCTGATTCCATGGAGCTGTCTCCCTAAGACCAGGGGCACCTGTATTCCATCGGCTTCAGGAGCCCCAGGGTTCTCCCTGTCCCTCTTTCTGCAAGGAGACTCAGTCATGCTCGGGTGGGGTTGGCCCGGCTGTCAGAAGCAACCCTCCTCTCACAAGCTCCCCTTGTTCCAGGAAATCCAGACCGAGTTTCCCTCCTGGAGGCGCCGCCCAGAGGAGCCCTCTAGGGAAAGACACAGCATTTTTGAGGAAAGGGGTGGGAGGGGTGTGGGAGAAAAAGTCACACACATTAAAAAAAAAAAAAAACAAACCAAAACAGTGGCTGAGCCAGGAATGTGCCTGGGTGAATCAGAGCCAAGGCTCCTGTCACATCCACAGCTGTGCTGGCCAGGGCCCTGCGGGGGCGCAGGCGGGGCGGGTCATAACAGGGGCAGGACACCAGCTGCCAGCCTGCTCCTGGCTGGCAGGGCTCCTTGCCACCATCCTGTGAGGAGAAGCTGCGGAATGACCTGACCACAGGTCAGAGCACAGGACTCTGACACTCCCTGGGCAGAAGGACCCCAGACCCTTCTCCGGCCTGTTCTCAATTTCATGACCAGACTTGGAGAAGGGTTGAAGCAAGATCATTTTTCTTTTCTTTTAAATTAGTATATTTTTATTAGTATATTTCATTTTATACTGTAACAAAATACCATAGAAAAGCTGCTCATGGAAGGAGGAAGGATTCATTTTGCCTCATTGTTTTCTTGGCAGTCAGGAGTTAGAGGTAGCTGGTCATTTTGTATCTCCAGACACTAAGTAGAGAGGGGTGAATACTGGGAGAGAATAGTAGCTGGGGTTTGAGGGAGTTTGAGGTAGCTGGTCATATTGTATCTCTTGGTCCAATCAGAGCTGGCGGATTCTGTGTCTCAGGAAGCTGCTCAGGTCACAGAAGGATGGGTGGGTTTGGGGTAGGGAGGAGGTCTTGTAGATTGCAGGGTCCTACAGAGTGTGTTGGCGGGGAAGTCTGCCCGCAGGAGTCTTCCCTGCTGGCGGGCAACGCGCAGGATCATTTTTCAACAAGGAGAGACTGGTTGGATGAAGAACAGCCTCATTTCTCAGCAGGAATCCTGACCCAAAATTCCAAATTCAGGAGCTCCGTGAACTTGGAGGCAACTTTGAAGCCATGAACTTGAAACAGCTTCATGCTCACAAATGTCTAAGTGAGAGGCAACAAGTTCTTGATGAGTGCAAACCTGAGCTGCACTAAGGTGACAGGAACTTTGTCAGGCAGAAGTGAAGCACTTTGGGTTGGTTGCATCACACAGGTGGCTGATGGTGTGTACTGAGCCCCAACTCCTATCTTTTTGTTACTGTTGTTGTTTTGTTTTTGTTTTTGTTTTTGTTTTGTTTTGTTTTTTGAGACAGCTTTCTCTTCCTAACAGCTCTGACTATTCTGGAACTCCCTTTATAGACCAGGCTGGCCTTGAACTCACTCCAGAGTGCTGGGATTAAAGGCGAGCGACACCACCGCCCAGCTTCCCAGCTCCTGTCTTAATAGTTTTTAAAAAATATTTTATGTGTATATGCATGTGCACTGCGTGCATTCAGGAGCTTTGGAGGTCAGAAGAGGTGTCAGGTCCCCTGAACTGGAGTTACAGGTAGTTATGAGCCGCCATATTCTGAGAACTAACACTGCGTCCTCTCTCCAGCTGTAATTAGTTTTGGGACAGGGTCTCATGTAGCCCTAGCAGGCCCTGACCACTCACTATGTAGCTGAGGGTAAGCTTGAACTTCTGATCCTTCTGCTTCCATCTCCTGAGTGCTGGGATTACAAGCCCGCACTACTACACTCCACTCTATGCAGTGATGAAGATCAAATCCAAAGCCTCACCCATCCTAAGTGGGCATTACTAAGTGAGTTAATGGTCAGCCCTGGTCCCCATCTTAATAGCTAATGTGCTAATAAAGAAGCAAGGCTGAAAGGCACCTACAATCAAGACTGACGACCTGAGTTCAACTCCCAGGACTCATATGGCAGAAGGAAATGTTAATCCTGAAATTCGCCAGAGAAAAACTAGTTCCACCATTTTGGCTGAATTTAAACAAACTTTTGTTGTTGTTGTTTCTCTGCATATCCTGGAACTCGCTCTGTAGACCAGGCGGGCTTCGAACTCACAGAGATCCGCCTGCCTCTGCCTCCCAAGTGCTGGTACTAAAGGCATGCACCACTACCACCTGGCCTTAAGTAAGCTTTTATTAAAATTTTGAATACTTGCCGGGCGGTGGTGGCGCACGCCTTTAATCCCAGCACTTGGGAGGCAGAGGCAGGTGGATCTTTGTGAGTTCGAGGCCAGCCTGGTCTCCAAAGCGAGTTCCAGGAAAGGCGCAAAGCTACACAGAGAAACCCTGTCTCAAAAAACAAAAAACAAAAACAAAAAAAAATTTTTTTTGAATACTAATCAAGATGGAATTTGACTACCACTTGGAAACTTTACAGCTGTGTGGCCTCCTCGAGGCACCTGTTGTTGGGGCTTATATGGACAAAACTCATAGGCCACCATACTTTCCCATTAGGCTTTGTTGTTATTTTCTAAGAACTACAACTCCCAGAATCCCAGGAATTATCTGGTCCTTGGACAGGTGGGGCTTACAGGTTAATTTAGGGTCTAACAGAGAGAACCTACCCCACTAGGTATTCTGATTTTCACATGTGCACACCCACACATAAACAGATACATACACACAATAAATGTTTTTAATTTTTTTGAGTTATTCATTTTTATTTTATGTGTATGAGTATTTTGCCTGCATGTATGTCTGTGCACATGCCTGGGGCCCATGGAGTCCAAAAGAGGGTGTCAGATCTGCAGGAACTGGAGTTTCAGACAATTATGAGCTGCCATGTGGGTGCTAGAAATCGAACCCAGGTCCTCTGTAAAAGCAGCCAGTGCTCTTAACCACTGAACCATCTCTCCAGCCTCATAAATAAATTTTTGAAGATGTTTACCTATCACTGAATCACTCATCCTCTTTAATATTATGATAATAAGGGCTGGGGGAGGTCATAGCTCTTCAACAGAGAACAAGGTCCTCAGTCCTTACCCAGCACCAAAATGCCAGCGAATAAATAAACTAATCAAGCTTGTTTAGCTTCCTGTAAACGGACTCAGGACTTACGGAATGCCATGAGATCGCAACCATTAGAGTGGCGTGATTCCTCCCCTGTCCTGTGCAGTCAGTCCTGCCTCAAGCACATCCCCAGGGCCACTCTCTCCCCCTCACTTCCCTCAAGTCTTTCCTCACATGTCACCTTCTCAGAGACACCTGCCCAGGTCATCCTCTGAAAAGAGTAAATGTGCCGCAGGCCTTTAATTCCAGTACCCAGGAGGCAGAGGCACGTGGATCTCTGAGATCAAGGCCAGCCTGGTCTACAGAGTGAGTTCCAGGACACCCAGGGCTACACAGAGAAACCCTGTCTTGAAAAACCAAATAAATAAATAATAAAATAAATAAATAAAAGTAAGTTAATAGACTAAACTAAAATAATATTGCCAGATGTTATGGTGGCTCAGGCCTGCTTTCTCTACACACACAAGAGACTAAATCATGAGGGTCATGAGTTCAAAGCTAGCCTGAGCTACATAGCAAGGCCTTGTCTCAAAATAATAATGAGGTGGGGGAGAGCTGGGTTTAGTAGTTAGGGGCACTTGTTCTTGTAAGGACCCCAGTTTGGTTTCTAACATCTACATGGCGGCTCACAGCCACCTGTAATTCCAGTTCCAGGGGATCCAACTCCCTCTTCTGGCCTTCATGGGCACCAGGACCACACATGACTCAGGCGAAACACCCATACACATAAAAATAATAATAAAGTAATAAAGTATTGTAAAGTTACATTATTTTATTTTATTTTATTTATTTATTTATTTATTTATTTATTTATTTTTGGTTTTTTCAAGACAGGGTTTCTCTGTGTAGCTTTGCACCTTTCCTGGAACTCGCTTGGGAGACCAGGCTGGCCTCGAACTCACAGAGATCCGCCTGCCTCTGCCTCCCGAGTGCTGGGATTAAAGGCGTGCGCCACCACCGCCCGGCCATTATTTTAAAAATATTTGTTGTTGTTGTTTTTTTAAAACAGAGTGTCTTTGCGTAGCCCTGGCCTTCCTGGAATTTGCTCTGTAGACAAGGCTTGTAAGAATTCCTAGCCAGGAGTCGGGATCAAGATGGCGGCTGCCGCTGGTGGGCCGTGTGTGAGAGCAAAATAGGATGATGAACTGATGTGGAAGTAAGAGGAACAGGGCCACAAAGAAAGACGTCAAAAAAGGTATACAGAAAAAGTGAAAGATAAAAGCTCAGAGAAAAAAGACAGAAGGATTAATTTAAGTTAAGAAAAGCTGGCTAGAGCATCAGAGTTTCTCTGCCTTCCTCGGGAATCCGCGGTTTGGATCGATCCTTCCTGTGCGGTCTCCCCAGGCCTGCGGGTGAGCGGATCGCCAGGCGCTCGGTGAGAGGCGCGGTACAAGCGGCGTGGTCGTGGCGAGCACAGGGAAGGAGCAGCAGCCGGGGGCTCCCTGGGTGACCCCTTGGGGCGCGACAGAGCTAGGTGAACACAAGAAGAGGAGCTACAAGGATCAGGGACACCTGTACCCGCACAGTGGATGTTAATCACCTTGCTGATTGCTTCTCAATTGGGAACTAGTGGAGAGCGCAGTGCCCTGCAAGACCTGAGCTCCGTGGCAGGGAACAGTGCAGCTGTGGCTACAGAGGCAACGAGGGAGGACGCTGTGGTGCTCGCAGGAACCTGAAGGAGGAAGACATCAGGGGCCAGCCACCCAGCTATACAGCAAGCCACGGAGTAAGAGGTGTCTTTGGATCCTGTATTTCAAGAAGCTCTCAAAAGAACTTATTAAGACCACACAACAACCGAACCAGAGCACCAGAATCGTAAGTATACACCTCACAGACCGAGAACAGGGGTGGTCAGCTTGCCCAGAGAACCAGATTTTTAGTTTCTCATTTCCCGGTGCTTGAAGTTTCTCATTTCTGAGGCTTAGAGGTGTAAGCCTGAAGGGTTAGGGTCTCACACCATCTGCACTGAGCAGAGAAAGAGATGAGTAGACGCCAGCAGAAAAATACAGGCAATAACATAAAGGCCTATATGACAACACCAGAACCTACCGACCCTACAATTGTAAGTCCTGAACATACCAAGGCAGAAGAAACAGAAGAAATTAATCCTAACAATGACTTAAAGAAGATGATAGAGGCCCTTAAAGAAGAAATAAAAAATATTCTTAAAGAGGAAATAAAAAATTTCCTCAAAGAGGAAATGAAAATCTCCATTAAAGAGGAAATAAAAAATTCCCTTAAAGAGGAAATGAAAAACTCCATTAAAGAGGGAATAAAAAACTCCCTTAAAGAGGAAATGAAAAACTCCATTAAAGAGGAAATAAAAAACTTCCTTAAAGAGGAAATAAAAAATTCCCTTAAAGAAATGGAAGAAAAAACAAACAAAAAATTGGAAGAAAGCAAAGAAAGCCAAGAAAAAATAATTAAACAGATGAAAGAAACATTCCAAGATCTGAAAAAAGAAATTGAGACAACAAAGAAAACACAAGCTGAGGGAATGCTGGAAATAGAAATACTGACTAAACGAACAGGAACTACAGAAACAAGTATAACCAACCAAATACAAGAGATGGAACAGAGAATCTCTGACACTGAAGACACAATAGAGAAAATAGATTCGTCAATCAAAGAAAACACTAAAGACAAAAAAGTCATAACACAAAATGTCCAAAAAATCTGGGACACCATGAAAAGACCAAACCTAAGAATAATAGGGATAGAAGAAGGAGAAGAATACCAACTCAAAGGCACAGAAAATATATTCAACAAAATCATAGAAGAAAACTTTCCTAACCTAAAGAAAGAAATACCTATGAAGATACAAGAAGCTTACAGAACACCAAATAGGCTGGATCCAAAAAGAAAGTCATCTCGCCACATAATAATCAAAACATTAAACATACAGATCAAAGAAAAAATATTAAGAGCTGCAAAGGAGAAAGACCAAGTAACATATAAAGGCAAACCTGTCAGAATAACACCAGATTTCTCAATAGAGACTATGCAAGCTAGAAGATCCTGGACAAATGTTATGCAGACACTAAGAGACCACGGATGCCAACCTAGACTATTATATCCAGCAAAACTCTCAATCACCATAGGCGGAGTAAACAAAATATTCCATGATAAAACCAGATTTAATCAATACCTATCCACAAAC
>CABHPP010001314.1:0-13006 GCA_902168425.1 Peromyscus attwateri
AGAGAGAGAGAGAGAGAAACACAGGATAGCCTCAGAGGCACCTAGATCCTAATCCACCAGCCCAGAACTTTATTCCAAAGGGCTTTTTATATTAATGCCAAGGGGGGCCACAAAAGACCCCCCCTTTAATAGATACAACTAAATGTAGAACCTACCAAACGCCTAGTACCCAGGCCCGATGTCCAGTCATCCTCTTTTGCAGCCCTACTGGTAATGCAAGCTCAGATATCACTAGGAAACCTCTGTGGACTCCAAAAGACCTGGGTTCTACTAATGTGCTCAATGGTGAAGGAGTTGTTGGTAAAACAGCATGAAAAAGACAACATGAGAACTCCCAAGTGAGAGTGGTAACACAGAATATTTGAATTGAACAATAATACCCCATTCATAAGTTGTAATTTCCACAACAGCAAGTAAGTGAAATATGATTGTAATTGTGCAAAACTGTGGATAATAATGGAGAGCAATGATGTGCTTCCAGGATTTTAAGTCATTCCATGAATAAAACCAACCATGAGCCAGCTATGATTACATTTTTTTGTTTATTGTTCTTTAAGGGGCTGAAAAGATGGCTAAGCTGTTAAGAATATGGTCTGCTCTTACAAGAGGCCTATGTCCAGTTCCCAGAACATGTGAAGTCCCATATTACTACCTGTAACTCTGGTACACAAGGCATTCGATGTCTCTGGTGGCCTTCACACAAGCCTGGCCCTGTATTGACTTACTACACTCTACATATGCCTAATTCAAATATTCATAAACATAAAGTTTTTGTTTATTTTTTGTTGGTATTTATTAATATAAATGCCCTTTATAGTTACTATCTTAAATCAATTTTATTATGATCTGTTTACTTTTACACATGTGTGTGAGTGCTTTGTGTGTGTGTGTGTGTGTGTGTGTGTGTGTGTGTGTGTGTGTGTAAAGTACAAGTTGTCAAGAAGTCATCTTGTAGGTGTTGGCTCCATCTCATTTCAATGGGCTTCCTGCAATGAGTTCAGGTCATCAAACTTGTGGCAAGAGATTTACCTGCTAACTCTTCTCATTGACCCTAAATATCTTTTTTTTAAGACTTAGTTATTTATTATGTATACAGTGCTCAGCCTGCATGTATGCCTGCACACAAGAAGAGGGCAGCGAATCTCATTATAGATAGTTGTGAGCCACCATGTGGTTTTTGGAAATTGAACACAGGACCTCTGGAAGAACATCCCATGCTCTTAACTGCTTAAACATCTCTCCAATGCCCCAAATGTCTTTTTTAAATATTCTTTGCATGATAGACAATGACTGTCAATAAAAGTCAAAAACATCTGGACTCTCCTTTGAATTTGGCCATCTCCAAATTAATAACCAGTTGACTTATATGGATTGTGTATGCCAAACTATCATTGGAATCATTGTGGCTGTTTCTTTTCACTACAAAACTATTTTATCTATATTGTTGTGACATTCATTGCTACTGTGTACAAAAATCTTAAGTGGGACACCGGTCTTTCTCTACATCAAGTGTCCACACTTTTCCCCATTTTTTTATGTGAAATCAAGTGATGTCTCGTATTTAGCTGTTTCTAGGAATTTTACCCACAGTTACTACACTTTAGTCACCACAACCTACAATGGCATCAGTCTCAAAACTCTCTGAAAACCTCCCTCACATGGAAGTAACAGCACTTCCATCATCCCAAAGTTTCCTTAGCAGGTTCCCATTGCAGCCTTATGGTACCAATCTGAATTCACATCTTCATACTGTCTTCCCCATGCACCTGTCAGCTAAATGACAACACAAAATACTAGCCATTCATCAAATGCTGCATAAACAACATGCCCACCACCACACAATACTTATTTATAATCACAACACATGGTGACTCAATATCTCTCTTTGTCAGCAATGATTGTAGGCAGTGGCAAGAATAAGTTGTGTAGGATTCATGACTTCAGTGGCAGGAGATGACTCAACAGTTAAGAGTGCTTACCAGTAGCACAGACACTGAGAGTGATAATTAATAAATGTGACCTCCTAAAACTGAGAAGCTTTCGTAGAGCAAAGGACAGGGTCAATAAGACCAAATGACAGCCTACAGAATGGGAAAAAATCTCCAACCCCACATCTAACAGAGGGCTGATCTCCAAAATATATAAAGAACTCAAAAAGCTAGACATCAAAATACTGAACAATCCAATTTAAAAAAATGGGCTACAGGCCTTAACAGAGAATTCCCAACAGAAGAATCTCAAATGGCTGAAAGGCATTTAAGGAATTTCTCAACATCCTTAGTCATCAGGGAAATGCAAATCAAAAAGTCAAAACAAATCTGAGATACCATCTTACTCCTGTCAGAATGACTAAGATCAAAAACACTAAAGACAGTTTATGGTGGAGAGGATGTGGAGCAACGGGAACACTCCTCCACTGTTGGTGGGAAAGCAAACTTGTACAGCCATTCTGGAAATCATTATGGCGGTTTCTCAGATAACTGGGAATAAGTCTTCCTCAAGACCCAGTTATACAACTCTTGGGCATATACCCAAGGAATGCTCAATCATACCACAAGGACACATGTTCAACTATGTTGATATCAGCATTATTTGTCATAGCCAGAACCTGGAAACAGCCAAGAGCCCCCTCAACTGAAGAATGGATAAAGAAAATATGGCACATATACACAATGGAGTACTACTCAGCAGTAAAAAAACAATGATATCATGAAATTTGTAGGCAAATGGATGGAACTAGAAAATACCATTTTGAGTGAGGTAACCCAGACTCAAAAGGACAAACATAGTATGTACTCACTCTAAGTGGATACTAAATGTGAGGGAAGGGATGGCCAGACTGCAACCCGCAACTCCAGAGAGGCTAGCTAACAGGGAAAGACCCTAGGAGGGACACATGGATGACCCTGTGAATGAGAAGTGGATGAGATCTACATGAGTGGACTGGGTGTGGGGAGTGGCAGAGGGGGAGGAGTAGGGGATGAGAACATAGGGAAATGGGAGGGTCGAGCTGGAACAGGGACAGAGTGGGAGGGCAGGGAGGAAGATACCATGATAGATGAGGGCATCATGGGAATAGGAAGAGGCAGGGTGTTGGGGAGGCTCTCAGGAATCCACAAGGTTGACCCAACTTTGGTCTGCTGGCAGTGGTGCAGAGGGTTCCTGGACCAGTCTACCCTAGTGACCAGCCTAGTATATAACCTAGCTGTCATCATAGAGCCTTTGTCCAGTGACAGATTGAGGCAGATACAGAGATCCACAGCCAGGCACCAGGCTGAGCTCCAGGAATCCAATTGAGGAGAGAGAGGAGAGATACTGCAGGCAAGGGACATCTAGATCATGATGGGAGGACTTGCAGAGATGACTGGCCACACTAGTGGAAGCGATGAACTGTGGACTAGTTAGTGGCTGTGGAGCCCCCATGGGACTGGTCTAGGCCCTCTGGATATAGAAGATGGTTGTTTGACTCGAAATGTTTGGGGGGCAGTCAGGCAGGGGGATAGAGATCTGTCCCTGGTCTATGGGCAGGCTTCTGGAATCCGGTGCCTGTGATGTGACACCTTGCACAGCCTTGATGCAGTGGGAAGGGGCTTGGACTTGCTTAGGCTCAGTGAGCTAGGCTCTGCTGACTACCCATAGGAGACCTCAATTTGGGGGATGTGGACATGTGGGGTGCCTTGGGAAAGAGGGCTGGGGATGGGAGGAGAGGAGGAGATGTCTGTGGATAGTATGTGGAGTGAGTAGAAAATTTCTTAATAAAGAAAAATGAAAAAAAAAAGCATGCTTACAGCTCTTGCAGAGAACAAGGGTTTGGACTCAGTATCCATGTGGAAACTTATATCTGTCTGTAACTCAAGCTCCAGGGGCTTGAATGCACTATTTTGGCCTCCACAATCTGCTGCACATAAATCACACAGGAACACATACATACATTCAAGGAGGATAAATGAATAACCAAATATTTACAAAGACTCATGACTGCAATGTAGTCTGCATGTACCTTTACAGGGATGCAATCATTCAGACAGTATAGTGTAGAATTCCCTCACAGGGCTGTTTGATTTTTCAAAACACTTTCTTTTAAAAAATACTACCAGCAATGATTTTACAGTGAGTCAAGGGTATATGTGAAGGAACAGGTTGTTATTTATAAGGACATTATTAGTGATCACATACTTGTAAAACAAAATTAGGAAAGGAATAGATTTTTATTTGTGCTGTAAACAGGCCACAGAACTTAGTAGGTCCCCAGACCCTCCTTAGCTCAACTGACTCCATGATAGAAATACCACTCAGACTATAAAACTCACCACCTAGCAGCACCACCTGCCAAACTGAAGCAAAGGCCTAATCCATCATAGTCCTTATAGTTCTGGGAAAGTCTCAAAATGTACTGACTTTGCTTTTTAGCTTCTGTAGATATGCTTTTGGCTCACTGTTCTTGGTAACTGAAGTATGTCAACCCAGAACATGGTTCTTTTGCTTCAAATCTCACCCTGAGAAAGGCTCAGTGCTACACTGGGGTCCTGAACATCAAATGTAGTTGACATCCAGCTAATGATGACTTTATTTTGCTTAAACCTGTGTTAGAGCAGTCTTCTCTGGTGAATACCACACAGCAGTGCAGCACCCTTCCAGGCCTCTTCGAAAGTGCAGTGTGGATAGCAGAAGACAGTCAATCTGAAGGATTTCTCCCTGTAGTAAACACTTACCTGTCTCATTGGAAATCTCATTTGCTGGGCAGGGGGTGCAATCAAAACAGCAGGCTGCCATTCCTTCTTGGTGGATTTTTCTGAATCCAGGGGGACAATCAACACTGCACACAGCAGAGGGCATCTGAGGAAAAGCAGACAGATGCTGGGCCAGGAGTTTGACTACTCCTTCAATAGTTATAGCATCTCATCATGTTGAGAAGTTAACAAGTTTTCTTTCTATACATGACCTGAGTGAACACATTTCTTTCAGTACTTTATACAAGTCCACACATGAATATATGAGAACAAATTGATGAAATGTTGAGGTGCTTCTGAACTACTAAAAGTTCGGGAAGATCTAGGAGTATATGTTGTATGACCACTTGAATGCCTGCACTGAACACCCTACCCACCATTGTGTAGCTTAGTTTTGTCAACCTGACACAAAGCAGAGATCAAGAAAAAAGAGGAAATTAATTGAGAAGTTGTCTCCATCTAATTGGCCTCTGGTCATATTGTTGATCCATTTTTTTTATTTGCTCATTAATTCTGGGAAGCACCAACACACTTGGTTCATTTTCTGAATTTAGTGTAAATGCTTTGAGTTTCTCTCCATATAGTACAATGGTGTCTATATTTTGTCTTATACAAAGTTATTTTGTCAAGAATTGTCCTATTTCTTTTTCAAGTGATTTTTTTGTTTAAATTTTATTTTATTTTACAGTATCATTCAGTTCTACATATCAGCCACAGATTCCCTTGTTCTCCCCCCTCCTGCCCCTTCTTCCCTCCAGCCCATCCCCCATTCCCACCTCCTCCAGGGCAAAGCCTCCCCAGAGGACTGAGATCAACCTGGTAGACTTAGTCCAAGCAGGGCCATTCCCCTCCTCCCAGGCCGAGCCAAGTGACCCTGCACAAGCCCCAGGTTTCAAACAGCCAACTCATGCAATGAGCACAGGACCCGGTCCCACTGCCTGGATGCCTCCCAAACAGATCAAGCCAATCAACTGTCTCACCCATTCAGAGGGCCTGATCCAGTTGGGGGCCCCTCAGCCATTGGTTCATAGTTCATGTGTTTCCATTCATTTGGCTATTTGTCCCTGTGCTTTATCCTACCTTGATCTCAACAATTCTTGCTCATATAGACCCTTGTCTTTCTTGCTAATTGGACTTCTGGAGCCATATTTCCCCCAGCATTTGGTAAAATTTTGGCTGTCATTTTATTAGAAATAACTTTGGTCCTTTCACATGTTGTCCTGCTCTTGTGCCTGTGCTTTCTTAATTTGGTCTTTTGTTGATGTCCCCTCTTGTGTTTTCTTCATCCTTCCTTATTGTTCTATCTTTGTCATAGTTTGAATTATAATTCATCTTTCTTGTTCAAGTCTCGATAGCCTGTCTTCTACTTGAGATATTCTCTTAGTAAGATGTTTTATACAGTTTGCTGTGTGAATTGTTGTGTCCTTCATTTTCAGAATGTTAGTATGAATTCCTCATTGCTATTGTACCTTTATTGAATTTTTGTCACATATTCGCTCTATTCCTTATTATTTGCAAGTGTTTGTGATCTAATTGGATTGTCCTTAGAGGTAATTTATATGCTCTTTGATTTTTTGAACATCCTTACAATTATTCTTTGCAGTCTTTGTTTAGTATGTCATTGAGTTCACTGTCACATAAGCCTATGATTGTATCATTTGGAGTCCTGCTGCCTCACTGTTTGCAAGTTTCATTTCTGCATTACCATTTGCATATCTGGAATATGGTACATATTGGGTTGATTTTAGTCCTGCCTATCCTTGGTTGATGTTTTTGTAATGTTCAAGTTAGGCCTGGTAGAAGCAGACTTGCGATTTCATTGCTCTCCTCTGATCTAGTGGAACAGGCCAGTAGCTAAAACTTCATCCCATTTGCTCTGTTCTCTGAGCATTAGTTTCTCATCACTGTGAAAATAGAATATTAACTCTTGATTCAACTCTATTTGAGCAACTTGAAATATCACTTCAAATGAAGTTTGCACACTTTCTGGAAGTAAACCCCTTTCAAATCCAACACACAACATTGTAGTAGGCAATGTAGTTCAGATACTATAAAACCAGACACATCAGAATCATTACCTATAATATAACTGGGGACACATAATGCGATATTTTATTAACAAATTTTCT
The DNA here is from genome assembly GCA_902168425.1 of Peromyscus attwateri. Classification (NCBI taxonomy): domain Eukaryota; kingdom Metazoa; phylum Chordata; class Mammalia; order Rodentia; family Cricetidae; genus Peromyscus; species Peromyscus attwateri. The sequence continues at coordinate 6,860 of CABHPP010001314.1, forward strand.
CAAAACAAAATTATGATGACTATGAGTGTCTGTCCAACCAGATAAGGAAACAATACAAATCTTTTTTATTTCATTGTTTATTTCTTTGTTTGTTTGAATGAGGTATGCAAGAACTAAGGTACAAAGAAATGTTCTTCTAATGAATGATTCCTTTAGAAGTTATGATTCAGGGCTGGAGTGGTGGCTCAGCAATCAATCACACTTGCTGTCCAATCCCCCACTCCTACACTTAGGCTCAAATTTGTATTCAGTTCCTCAGTATCTTAATCCCTCTCCAGGCATACTTAGATACCTCATACTCAAATGGAACACAGATATATAAAAGCAAAACATCCATATACAAAAAGTAGTTTCAAAAACAAGTTATAATTAATAAAATATCTAAGGTGGCCCATGAAAATGTGATGTATTGTTAGAGAAGTGGGGAATTTAGGACCTCCTGGTCAAAGTGCTTCATTAAAATTATAGAATATAAATTAATGGCTTACATATCTATTCCTAGTTCCAAATCTTTCCTTACAGTTAGTTTCAGTCTTTTCAGCATGCAGATTAGAGATTCAACAGAAGAGAAGAAAGGCAATGGGCAGCAATCAGAATGGTACCAAGAGAATATTGATAACTTTACTGGGAATAATATCAAACATTGGTCATATCTAGTTTTATATTTGTTTATAAATCAGAGAGTTTCTGATATGATAAAACTATATCATATGTGTGGCTTAGATTTTCAAAATATTATTTAAAAATCATATTTTTAAAAAATGAAGTGAAGAAACATCATATAGAAGTTTAAGTCTTCACATGACCATCCTTCTAATTTCACTAAGTCACAGGAAAACCCTAAAGGCCACACTTGACAGTGGTTAAAACTGTGAGGTGTGCATCAGTACATTTTGGTCAGACCCACCTGTCTACTTCCTGTGGCCCACTCTATCATATCTTCATATAAATGGAGCTGTTGACCATGTGGAAAATATGGCTTAAACTCTCCTATTTTCACCTTAAGTACAACACCATGGGGGAAATTAGAAATGTGGTAAATGCCATAGTCTGCTTGCAGTTTTTCTTTCTGATTCATATTTATTACATCTCCAGCAGGATTAACAAAGTGCATATTCTTCAGAAATAGGTGAAGCTGAAAGATACGCAACATTTTTTAGTCTATATTCCCTTATTTTAAGTCTGAAAATCTGTTCTGATTTCATCCCAAGGCAACTTTATTGAAGGTGCCAAAGGGAGAAACTCAATGAAAGCATGTGAATACATGAAATTATTCTGTCATACAATTTTAGTTCTCTTAGGGGAAACAATCAAACACAAACACAGACATATACACAACCCACAAATATAAATATGCACCATACACACACACACACTAACACACACACATACACACACACATACACACACACACTAACACACACACACACAATTCCACACAGATACCCATGCAGAGGCACACATATAATACAACCACACTCATTCACACACATATACACTAACACACACATACAGATAGACCTAAGCAATCAAATACAGACACAGTCACAGAGAAACACAGGCACATAAAGACACAAAACACACACAGAGAAACACACTGATAAAAACATTCACAAAGAGACACACACAACAAATATATATGCTCATATACACAGTCACTCACAAACACAGGAGAGAGACACTCATACATACAAACTATCACATCTATACACACACATACAAAGGCACAGAAATGAATTTAGACACCATAAAGACACAAAAACGTACACAGAAACAAACATAAAGAGATAAAGACAATCAGACACAAATATACTCACACACACAGGCACACAAGTAGGTATTGAACTGAATCTCAGCACTATTTCCTGTGAGTGCTCTCAGATAATCAAGAGGGATAAGGTCCACAGAGCTTACAGTGGTATCAGAATCAGGTGAGTACACTTATGTAAACCATCCCTTATAGTGACCATCACATATATGACAAATATTGGTTTCAGCAAGTGAAAGACTCTTAAAGAATATAGCATTGGAAGCATCATCCATTGGAAGATACAGTACCTGTGAGCAGTCAGAATCTAGTGATCTCACAGTGTTGATTGGCTGGTTTTCTACTTTTTGAAGAAGCATTTCATGGAGGGCATGTGCCATAGCATAAACAGCATTGTATATATCATAAGCATCATCACTGAAGGTCATGTCAAAAGTCTGTAGCATTAACCATTCCAGTGAGACATTCAATGAGCAGTTCTCCAATGTGTTATAGTTAGATGTGGAGGCATCACAGCTAAAGTACATCCACCCCAGTCCTGCCAGGGATATGTCTGTGTATTTGGAAGGGTTCAGTGTCTGAACAAAATTTTTAAAACCAGAAATCTCAGCATGGTGGTGTGCAAAAGCAAGAGTCCCATGGAATGAGTCAAGGGTGAAGTCTCTCTTACTTGTAATGACATCCCACTGTGAGGTGGTGACCCATATTCTCTGTATACCCTGTGATACCCACATTCTAAAGCACACAGCTAGAGTACTGCCTGTGTCACCATAAATGATAACAACATTTGTGGATGATATCTCAATTTGGTTGTTATACACTTCAGCTCTTGACATGTATAACTCCATGTTGACTGGGATCATGATCACAAAGGCTAAGCAGACTCTTTGGACTTCAGTTTCTCCTCTCAGATCTGATAGAAATTGGAGACCGTGGTCATCATCTGAGATGGCCAGCCCAACCCAGTTCCAGTTGAAGTGAATCATCAAAGAGACCATGGCCAGGGCCAGAGCTGTGTCCTTGAGGGCCATCTGATACAGATTGGAAAACTGTTCACAATCACTCAGGATAGGATGGAAAGGTCCATAGGTGAGCTGAAGGACACAAAACCCAGGGAGCAGCATGAGGTAGAAGACTGTCAGAATACTCAATGAGAGCCCTTAGGTGTGTGAAGCACCAGTTTGAAATGACAGGAAGGGCAATTTTTCCCTGTTACTACAGTTATACTACACTGTTAGAAACCTGCAGAAAATCACTTTCTACAGTTTGTTCAAGGTTATCCCCTTGACTGCTAATTATTCTTCTCATCTACATATCAAACAATGAATTGGGAATGTCCCATTCAGTGGCTGAACTTGATTTACATAATGTGAAGCCAATCTCCTCCTTGTACTCTTCTCAGCATCAGGCTAAGCCAAATGACGAGGAAGATTCCATACTTTTCCACCCAAATAACCTCACCTGTGGATATTTCCAGAACTGGAAATAACGTGCCAGGCTCATGGATGGTGCTAACATTGGTCCTGTAATCGTTACCCAACATTTTGTCTTATCTTTACAGATGTAGTTAAGGGGAAGTCTATGCCTTTTTGCAGCAGAGTATATAAAATTTTGAAATGCTTGTTTATCATGATAATTGTCAGTGAAGAAGTAAAATATGAGAGACACATTTGGGAGAAGATATAGATTCCTGTTGATTTCGTCCACAGCAAAAGCCAAAGGCAGAGCAAACTGGTGGTTTGCAGGTGGTATTCTGAAAATAAGGGCATGTGGTTTACTATGGATAAGGCTCTATAGATGAGTGCTTTGTAATTAATACAAGGACTATCATGCATTCAATGTTATTTTCAGATATAGCTTGACAAATTCCCCTGTGTTGTAAGGTTGGAAAAACAGGAGATTCTTGAGAGCTTGAAAAAACCTAAAAAGTTGATGAGAGTAAATATCACAAAAATGAGAAATGTGTTTTTGTCCACTTTGACAGAGAATTTCACCATGGCTATTTGAGTACTGGATGCACATTTGATAAATGATATGTGTGTGTATCTGTAGGAAGTTTGAGAATGCAGTTTTCTTGGGGCCATAAGAGGAAGCTGGATCCTGCAGAGCTGGAATTTTAAGTGGTTTTGAGGTGCCTGCCCACATGGGTGGTTGAAACTGAACTCAGATCCTTTGACAGATCAGCAAGTGCTCTTAACTGATGACTCATGTCTACAGCCCCAGTTTATTAGTACTTTCTGTATTCTAGATATTCTTCAGTCTAGTACAGCCAGTAGATATTTTTCCATCTGTGTAGGCCGCCTCTTAACATTGTCATACCATTTTTGAATGCAAACAAAATTAGTTTTATGCAATCACACTTGTTAAAATGTGGTCTTATTTCCTGAGTTATTCTATATATTTAGATGTTTTCTCTATCAGATTCATGCTTTCTGGACTTACACTAAAGTCTGTGATCCATTTGGACTTGATTTTGGAACAGGACAATGGTTTGGGAGATACTTCTTTTCAACCCCTGGTTGGCAGTTTTTCCTCTAGCATTTCTTAAGTAGGCTGTGTCTTCCCCATTTTATATATGGGGGGATTGCGTAGTATTAAACTGAATTTTTTCCTAGAGTGTCTTTTGATAATGTTTTTCTCTTCTCTCAATTTCTTCTGGGTTTTCCTCAACTACCTACATACCTACCTTTATATTGTTTTTCTTCTATTTTTCTTTAAAAACAAAACCAGAAAGAGGATAAAAAGTCAAAGAGAAAACCACAAGGGGGTTTAGGGATTTAGCTTACTGGTAGAGCACTTGCCTAGCAAGTGCAAGGCCCTGGATTTGGTTCTCAGCTGTGTAAAGAAAAAAAAGAAAAAAAACATAAAAATGAAAATTAAACATCAAAAACCAAATAGACATCTCTTTCCATAAGTTGATGTGTGAAGTGTCTCTTAGACAATTGGTCTAGACATCAGTTTATGAGTATAAAGTAATATCATTAGGAATCATTCTGTTGACTTTTTTTCCCACTCATGTTTGGTTCTATCCTAGGTCTCTAGGATATCTTGATTCTCAGTCCTGGTCCTCATGGGGGATTTCCTCTCATGGTATGTGTCTCCAGCTGTGCCAGTCATCTGTTGGTCACACTCACAATTTCTGCACCATCTTTACCCCAACATATCTTGTAGATGGGACAAATTGTAACAACCAAACATTGAGCAGAGCATGGGGAATACTGCAGAAGAGTGAGAGGAAGGATTGTAGGACCCAGTGGTGTCAATGGCACCACAAGAAAACCCACAGAATCAACTAACCTGGGCTCAGAAGGACTCACAGAGACTGAAAGAACAACCAGGGAACCTACATAGGACTGACCTAGACTCTGCCTATATGTTGCAATTGTGTAACTTGGTCTTCGTTACACAGCAGGAGGATGTCTCTGACTGTTGCTGCTTTTGGGACCCATTTCTCCTACAGGACTGCCTGATCTAACTATGGTGATATTTTATTTGTACTGAAATGTGATTTTATTTGTATGTTAATAAATAAAGTTGCCTCAGGGTCAGAGCTAATAGCAAGCCATAGCAAGAGCCAGGTGGTGGTAGCGCACACCTTTATTCTGATCACATGACAGACAGATCTCTGTGTGTTCAAGGATACAGCCAGCATGGAGACACATGCCTTTAATCTCAATACCAACCATAGAAAACCTGGAAGTCTGTATAGACAAACAGTGATGGGGACCATGTGGTTGGGTTTACAACTAATGAGAAGGCAGAACAAAAAGTCAATAAAAAGACAGATACACAGGACGTAGGTCTCTCGCTGAGGGAAAGGACGGCAGCGACAGTGAAGGGTAAGAAAGGGTTTTTAGTATCAGCTCTTAGCTACTGCTCTGACTTCTTGGCCTTTTAACTCTGCATTTGGCTCTGTGTTTCTTATTTAATAAGACTGTTACATCTACCTTTGGTGCCCACATGCCAAGAATTCATTAAAAACTACTTGGCTTGCCTTGACATGGCTGCCCAGTTTCCTGCCTCGGGGTGGGAGGGCGACTCCCTACCTGGGCCTAGCTTGGCCTAGCAGACCAACCATAGCTACAAGCAGTTACCTGCAGCTGGTGCTACAAACAAGTCAGGCCTGCTGGAGCTACCGGTCGGCTGCACTCGACTGCAACTGCAGATAGAGCTGCTTTCAGCTGAAATGCCAACATACGTGGTCGGAGCTTAAGGAAGCCGGAGCCCAAGCTCAACTCGGCTCAAGAGAGAACACATGGCTGGATTTAAGCTTTTACCAGAACTCGTGGCTACACTTTCTTGCTTGCTTCCTTTCTCTCTCTGTCTCTCTCACTCTCTGTCTCTCTCTCTCTCTCTCTCTCTCTCTCTCTCTCTCTCTC
>CABHPP010001314.1:13106-26980 GCA_902168425.1 Peromyscus attwateri
CTCTCTCTCTCTCTCTCTCTCTCTCTCTCTCTCTCTCTTTCTGTCCTGTAGGATTCCCCAAACATAGAACAGGGTCTGAATGTGGGTCTCTGGCAATGTTCAGGAATTCCTTTTTAAAAAAAATTTACAACTGAAAAATAACCCCTTATAATTCAAATGTGCTATGATATCATTTCCATTCCACAGTTCATGAGCTTCTAGGATGCTTACAATTTCCAACTGTTATAAATAGAACAAGAATGAAAATGATGAACAAGTATCTGTGTAGCAAGATGCAGAATACTTTGAGTATGTGCCCAAGAATAGCATATCTGGATATTGAAGTAGATAGATTCACAACCTCATGAGGAATTGTCACACTCGTTTCCATAGTGGCTGCACATGTTTTTACCAGAACAAGCAATCAATAAGTGTTCCCCACTCCTGGGATCCTCACCGACATAGGCTGTCATTTGTATTATTGATCTTGGCCATTCTGACTAATGTAAGAGGAATTTTCTAAATAGTTTTTATTTGAATTCTGAGATGGCTAAGGATGATTTCTTTTTCTGCCTCTGCCTCCCGAGTGCTGGGATTAAAGGCGTGCGCCACCACCGCCCCGCTTTTTTTTTTTTTTCCGATTATTAATTGATCCATGCGGGAGGGACCAATCAATCGTCGGATCGATAGTGACGTCAGCAGTCACCAGGCAGGTCGGGATCCTAACCGGCCACCTCGCACTCCGCAGCGCGCTCGCCTAGCCTCACAGCCACCTCTCGGCTGGCGCTTAAGGATGATTTCTTTAAGTGTTGTTCAGACATTTGTGTTTAATCTTCTGAGATCTCACTGATTAATTCTTTACCCCATTTTTAATTTGGATATTATTTGCTTGATGTTCTTATGCATTTGAGATACTAATCTTTAATGTTCAGTTTCTACACTGGTTGTTATTGAACCCTTTGTCAAAGCCCAGGTGACTATATCTGTGGAATTGAATTATGAGTTTTCCATTTTGCTTTCTTGAATATTTATATAATACAGAGTTAGCACCATGATCCTCTGTTACTGTTGCCCTGAGTTATAAATGGGACACACGTATTGTGATACCTCCAGGATTCTTTCCTTTCTTCACCTGTGCTTGGTCTATCTGGAATCTGATTTTTTATGGGAAATTTTGGATTGTTTTTGCCTATTTTTTTAGTTATGTTTCAATGGAATTTTGATGGAGATTGCATAGAATCTAAGATTATTTTGGTAATGTAACCAAGTATTAATGTACAATACTGATTGTGCCAACCCATCAACATGTCAGATAGATTTATCTTCCATTGTCTCCTCTTTCTTTCCTCACTGTTACAAAATCTTCACCATGAAGACCCTTGAGTTCCTTGGTTGCATTTATTCTCAGGTATTTTATTGTGGGAAGTTATTGTAACTGTGGTTGCTTTCTTGACTTCTTTCTCAGTATCATCATTACTTGTACACAAAAATGATATTTTGTATCTTGATTTTGTATTCTCCTCTTTTCCTGATGGTATTCATTAGGTCTAAGACACACTCAGGGAGTGTTGACCACTTCATGTACAAGTTCATACCATCGGCTGGTGAAAAAGTTTGACTTCTTTTCTTGATTCATTCCGTTCTTTTTTCTGGACTTATTTTTTTAGCAATAAAATGAACAAGTCTTACTTTTGTAATATATGAATGAGCATCTTCCCTCCTTTGGTGTTTTTAAGGGAAGGTTCGCAGTTATCCTCCATTTGATGTAATGCTGGACATGGGTTTGTCCTGTGCAGACTTCATCCCATTGAGACATTATCCTTTATCCTTAATGTTTAGGGATACTGTAGATTGTCAGATGCCTTTTCTGCATCTGTTGAGATGATCATGTAATGTCTGCCTTGTCTAGTAAAGCTATCTGTGACATTCACTGAGTTTTGGTGTTAAACCATCTTTCCAACCCTGGAATGAGGCCACCTAGTCCACAGTGGATCTTGCTGATACATACTTGAATTTGGATTGCATGTATTTTCTGGAGAATATTTGGTTTAAGTACATCAGTAATCTTTGCCTATAATTGCCTTTTCCTTTATTCTGTTTTGATGATTCCTTATCTGGTTTTAGTGTCAGGGATATACTGAGTTTTTAAAATATCATTGTTTCTATTACTTTCCTTTCAATTTCTGAGAATTGTTTGAATGACAGTCTTGTTGCATATTCTTTTGGTATCTGGTAGAAAAATTAAACCAAGATGTGGCAAACACCTTAAGCAAATTTACTCTAAGGACTGAGATTGAAAGAGTAATAAAAAAACATCTTCCAACTAAAAACCCACCAGACTAGTAGTTGTCACTACCAGATGCAAATAAATCTTCCAATAACCAACACCAATGCTATTAAGCTATTAAATTATTCCATTCAGCAGAAATGATGAAGTACTATCTAAATACAGATATGAAGACAGTGTCGTTCTGATGTCCAAACAAGATTTATACAAAACAAAACTTATATGAACCTTTAATGGTTTCTTTCCAGAGATGCAACAATGGATCAGGATAAAGAAATCTATAAATGTAATGTATTGCATAAATGGCTTAAGGAATGAATCACAGTGTCATCTGGCTAGATGCAAAAAAAAAAAAAACTTGGGACAAAAATTCAACCTCTTCTCATATCAAAGAACAAAATAGAAACCAACAACAGGCTTCCATATTTGAGATCCTAAACACTTCGCAGAAAATATTTACATCAAAATGACAGAATACAAAATACCACAAAATTCAGTTGCTTCCCTACATGCGAAGAACACATTTACTGAGAAAGAAATTAAGAAAACTGCGTTCACAATTGCCTCAGAAATATGGTAAAATAAACTTAATAAAAACTTGAAGGACATCAATAATGAAAACTTTTAAATAATGAAGACTGAATATATCATTAGTAGATGGGGAAATCTTACACACACACACACATATATGTATATATATGTATATGTATATATATATATATATGAATACTCAATATTTTGAAGATGATTCCTTTAAAAAATTAATTGACAGAACATAAGGGAATGGGATGGTTGAACTGGAATTGTGACGGAGTGGGACAGCAATCAAAGAGATACCATGATAAAGGGAGACATCATGGGGATAGCTAGAAACTGAGTACTAGGGTATTTCCCAGGATTCCACAAGAATATCCCAGCTTAGACTACTAGCAATAGTGGAAGGGGTGCCTGATCTGGCTTACCCCAGTAATCACATCGGTGAATACCCTATCTGTCATCATAGAGCATTCATTCAGTAACTAATGAAAGCACTTGCGGAGATCCACAGCCAAGCACCAGGCCAAGCTCCAGGACTTCAGTCGAAGAAAGAGAAAAGGGATTCTATGAGCAAGGAGCATCCAGATCATAATATGAAAACCTACAGAGAAAACCAAACCAAACTAGTGGGACCTCATGAACTTTACCCAACATTTGTGGAGCCTGCATGGGACTAGACTAGGCCCTCTGCATAAGTGAGACAGTTGTATAGCTTGATCTGATTAAGGGGCCCCCCGGCAGTAGGATCAGGATACATCCCTGGTGCAGGAGGTGGCTTTTTGGAGCACACTACCCATGGTGGGACACCTTGCACAGCCTTGGTGCAGGTTGAGGGTCTTGGACCTGCCTCTACTGAATGAATGTACCAGGCTCTGCTGAATCCCCATGGAGGACACCTTATTGGAGGAGGGAATGAACAGTGGTTTGGGGGGAGCTGGAGGGGAGAGAGGAGGGAAAAGATGGAGATATGTAATTGGTATTTAAAATTAATTTAAAAAAATCCTTAATAAAAAAACAGAACAAGAAAAAGAGGAATAGAGGTAAATATAATTATCAGAGAATAAAATATTTAGACTTAAAACATCAGACACACACATTATTTACAGTAGCAGAGGTGACCCAGTGGGTAGTCTCCCCATCCCACTTCTCAAACGTTGACAGCTACCACAGGCAGCTCCTGCCACTACAGCAAGTGAGAAGGGGAGTAAGCAGTCACCACTATAAGTGATGTCCTAGCCTTTTCTGGATGAAAACACAACATTTGAAATGAAGACATTCCTTTTTGACTTTGAAGACAGAGATAGATCTGGCCTTTGTAATCCCTAAAAGCCTGTGACTGTGCATGTGTTCAAGTGAGGGAAGGACAAAGGACACACCCAAGTACCTCACAGTAGACAGATCTCATACATCTTCTCATCACAGCTTCAGAGGTGTGGAGTGGTCACATGCAGAGTACCTGAAAGCTGAACTAAATGGCCACATTGATACTCACTCCAGTGAGGAGTGACACAAACATTAGAGACCCTGCTTCTGCACTAGGAGTCACACACTTATAGAAATAACATTAGCAGACTCTGGAAGAGACTTGAATGCACCTTATGACTAGTGAACTCATTGTAGTAGTCTGGAGTTTCTTGTCTTAGGACAACACTGTCTGCCTCACAATGGTACCTGTGAAAAGGAAGGCTGCCTATGATAGAACAAAGTAAAGAATTCTGTCTTTCACTTGGCTCACAGCCTTGTAAATGGAGGCTAACTGGAAAAAAATTAATGTCTCACTGTTTGATTGTGGGAAAACAGTGGTGATGAAAAATCAAAATATATTTTGTATCAATTATTGGTGATAAGATTGGGAGAAAAGGATGGAAGATCACAGCATTGCTCTGCCCATTCACACATCTATCACACAATGTATATCATGACATTTATATGAAAAATGCAAATACACTTACAGCACATCCAGGATAAAGTTGAAATACTCTTTTTTCACCTGCACTTCACTGCTCTGCACTGCAATAAGGTAAAAGACACAACCTGGCACCACATCTCCAGGCTTGTCTTCATTCTGCTTCATTTTCCAAAAGCACTTGGGGTGAGTGAGGTTGCACATGAGGAGGGGGATGTTCACGAGCCAGAAGAAAAAATGTAGAGTGATCATCAGGTCCTGCCTCCAAATCTCTAAGCCGGTAGTGTGGTCTGTGGATGCAGAATAGTTTATCAAATGGATAACCATGTATACACATCTGCTTTTATTTCTGCTGCCTACTGGAGAGGTCATTTATGTGGATGAGATGCCTTGATCTCCAGGTGGCTCCACTACCCTGGAGAAATGTCAATCACTCTCTGAACTAGGGCTCTGCATATGAGGTCCACAGCAGAGGTAAAAAGCATGGGTTGGAAAATAATCTGAGGACATCTCAGCCTCAGGTCCAATGACATCAACTCATATCCCTGGGTATTGAGACCCATGGGAGAAAGCAATGTAGGGCAGATTGGTCCCAGGACAGTGACAATGAGTTATTTGTTTGAACACCTTTAGAAATGATCTCAGCGGAATGTATCAGAAGATGGACAGTTAGATGTGAATGTAAAGATTTGAAACAACCTACGACAGCCGGAATTCATGTGAACACACTGTGTTTTCTATCTCAAAGTACAAATCAGAGAGCCTCAGTCTCATGTGTATGGCATCCACCATTCATAGAGCATGAGCAGTATGGCCCATGCTACATCAGTCACAGAGACCACATAACCAACCAGTATCCCTGCTCTCCATTGTGTGATGCTCCAATAATCAGGTCAAATCCAGAAATTCCTTGTCTTATACTGTGTCCAGAAATGCCTAGGCCATCATTATCCTTGAGAAATTAACCTGAGTATTTGAGTTATGAAACATGAACTGCTTCCCTGAAGTCAGTTCCTTCTGATGACCTATTTCTTCAACTTTATCCTTCATTATCTATTTGCTCATGCTTATCTTAGAACCCAGTAGTGACTACAAAGCAGCACTGTGTTCAGTAGCTTAGAACCCATTAGTAACTGGGAATAAAGCCAGTGTTCAATGTGTAAGTTGTTCTTTTTTTTTTCTTTGTTTTCCAGAGCTGAGGACTGAACCGAGGGCCTTGTGCTTGCTAGGCAAGCACCCTACCAATGAGCTAAATCCCCAACCCCGTAAGTTGTTATTATTCCATTGTATTGCTCATATATTTTTGCATTCTAGAATATGTATTGCCAGTCAGAGAGCTCATTGATGAGTGTGGGCTGAGGAAACCCTTTAGATGATATTGACTACAGAACAAACAGCACAAACATAGAGCAATTACTTGGTGTGGAGGATAGTAGATGTTATTTTGTACTGGAGATGAAGTACACAGGGCTGGTGTTCTCTGGATCTTGTGGAATATTTAAAAATCAACATTTAACACATGCATGGCCCCCTGGTTCTGTGATGAGCTGCCTAAGACTGTCTAAGATGTGGATATTGATAGATGTGATGGGAAGAGATGTTCATATGAAAATGAGAAAATTCATGTTTCAAAACTGAATCTGTATTGATCACAGCAATCAGGATTAATGCTTTTTTCTACTAATTATTGTTAGTTTTTAAATTAGTGCATAACATAATGGGATTTAGTGTGGCATTTTCATATGTGTGTACCTGTGTACTTTACTGGTGATTGCTCCTTTATTACCCACATTTGTCACTCATTTACTATTGATTTTCTTACTCAGCACAAGTAGCTGCCTTCTGAGTTCATGTCATATGTGTGTATGTGTTCCATATGAGAGAATATGTGGTAAATTTGCACACTAGAGTGTTACTCGGATATTTAAAAAATGACATCATCAGCTGGGCAATGGTGGTGCATGACTTTAATCCCAGCACTCAGGAGGCAGAGGCAGAGGGATCTCTGTGAGTTCATGACAGCTAGGTCTACAGAGCAAGTTCCAGTTCAACCAGAGATACACAGAAAGACCCTGTCTCAAAAAACAAAACAACAAAAAATGGCACCTGAAATTTACAGGCAAATGAATAGAACTAGAAAAAAGAAACATCTTGAGTGAGGTAACCTAGGCCTAGTACAATAAATATGGTATGTATTCACTTATGTGTGGGTATCAGCCATTAGATAAATGATAACCAACTTATAATCCATAGACCCAGAGAGGTTAGGTATAAAAGAAGCCTCTGGGAGAACACATGACTCTTTCAGAGGCGGGAGAAATAGAATAGATTTTATGAGTGGACTGGTGGGTGGGGAACAGGAATGGGTTGTCTGGTGGGCAGGGTGAAGAGAAATGGGGTTGAGGAAGGGAATCTGGGGAGAGACAGCTGGAATTGAGGAGCATTTGATGGATTGTATAGAACACTAGTGCATTGAAGACTTCCTAAAATATATGAAGGGGATCCTCATGAGATCTCCTGATAATGGGGGAGATTGAGTCCCAACTGGCTTGGCCATCTCTCGTTACTAATCAATGTAACAGGAATCTTAAAAGGTATTATTAATAACAAACCCAGAGTGAGATATTGCAGTAAAAGCTGAAAGATTAGAGAGGCAGAGCAGCAAGCCACTAGTTCTTATCCCTATGAAATACTCCACTGAAAGAGATCAAGCTGCTCTCCTCACCCCACCTGATCACTTCCACTCTGCCCAACTCTATCACTTCCTGTCTGTATGCACAGACCTCCAGACCTCTATGATTAACTAGTGGCTAGCCCCTCCTTCTGATTTTTAGGCAGCTTTAATTATTAGAGAACAAATAAAATATCCACACATCTCCCCTATTTATGGTTTAAAATAAAAAAGTTTATAACTAATATAAGAAAAACTATATATAATAAGTACATTAACTATGTACAATATATACAGGCAATAAATATATCAACAATGTCTAGTCCATTTGCATTTGACAAATTCAGAGAAAATATTCCATTATCTTTCCTATCTTTGTGAATCCAAAGGATTGAATCTAATTCACCTTCTTCCCTAATTTGCATTATCAGCACAGACCTATCTTTTGATGTCTTTCAAACTTCGACACTTTACATGGCTTTAGTGAGTTTCTTTTATGAATGTGTTAACAAAGAAAACTATAACTATAACGATTTAATCCTCAACTCCCTCAGAGACCCAAAAAGGAATTCACATTAGCTGAGTAAACAGGAAGTACAAAAAAGCAACTTCCAGAAATTGTGAGAAATGGCAGAAAGAGCTGGCTGCCTGGAGAGTCACTGAAGATTTTTCTGCAACATTGGGTCATCCATCTTGGCCTACAGGCCCAACATATCTGACTGACTCATGTGTAAAACAGGATTTTCTGAAGAGCCTTCCTACTTGTCTTGGCATAGATTGGCAGTCCTTTCTTTTGTGTCCTGCTTGTCCATTTTTGACAGCATACTGTCAGCAGTTGAAGAGAGGGCATATTCTTGTCCAGTGGCTAACATTTGCCACAAAGAAAGTAAACTCCATATGGAGTTTCTTCAGTGTTCTTCATCTTCTCTGAAAGAGATTGGTATTAACAGGAGCAGACATGTCCCATTGTCATTAAAAAAAAAGAGAAAAATCTTCGTTATTAAAACATCTTAAATGCCATATTCTGTAGATCTCTGAAATGTTTGAAGATGACCTGTCTATCTAAAACATATTTCTGCTTGACCTTGAAAACATACCTAATACGACTACAAGATCCAATTGTAATGACTAATTACTAAACTGCATTTCTTCATTATCCTAAATAGTTGGTAATAACTTTCAAGGACTAGAATATTGCATTATATTGTTAAATGAACTGTAAAGGTATAGTGCCTTGAACAAGATTAGAAATATATGCACTGTATTTTCTAACAAAATCAATCCCAATTTTGTATCAATATACAAAATTTGTATACAGTATATAAAAATCCAATCCAATATAAAATATTTAAAACTAGTAGTTGCTTTCAAAAAGTAGATTCAATAAACTACCTTTTATCTTATTATATCCATATTCTCTCTTTTTCCTTTTCAGACTAGATTCAATAATCTACCCTTTATCTTATATCTAAATCCTCTGTATTTCTTTTCAGAGTAGATTCAATAATCTACTTTTTATTATATATATCCTTTCTTTTTTGCTGTTTAAGCTTTATTAATGAAGGCATTTTTCAGGCAGAGGAGGATGGATGACCTTTCAAACCAGAAACATGTTTAAAAAGACATGGCATAATGACAATTCCAACAAGTTCCAAGAACAGTTGGTGTACCTTGAAGAGATTTTATGTGAAAAGGATAGAGTGGGAATGAGACTGAAAACACAGGCTGAAGCCAAGATATGAAGGCTCTTCTGTGCCCTGTCAGAAACTGGAAACACTATTATATAAAGCAGAGGGTGAACAGTCAGCAAAGGTTTAGGGGCAATGGAGTGATGTAACAGTAGTTGTAAAGCAAGGCAGGATTTCTGAAAGGAAGATGGCCTGGGGCAGGGAGACAAACCAGGAAGCAAATTCATTCAACAAATATTTTTGTAGTAGTTGCTTTCTGTTAGGTCAACCTTAGTATGAATAAAAAATGGCAAAATGAGACTGCCACTAAGCTCACCAAGGCTCTTGCCAACGCAACATTGTTGTTTTGACACAAGTACAACAAAGGAAGTATAGTAGGTGGGCATTTATGTATTTCACACTCGTTGTTTAAATTATTTCCAGAGATCTAGTACATGAAGAGATAATTTTGCTGAGATCCAGTTTGACTTACATTCTGCATGACTGTTGTGTGGGAGTAAGAGGTATTATAAGATTGTTTTGTATTGGTGAAATTATTAAGGCCACTCCACATAGTTAAAAGGGAGGTTTATTTAGTGGCATAACTTACAAATGAAGGGATAGGTAGGTTGCAGGGTCTGGGGAAGACATAGCACAGTCCAGTGGTGTTCTCTGGAGAACTCTGCTCAGTCTACCTCTAGCCTCCAGGGTCCAGGAACCAAGAGAGGGCATCCGGATCTCGGGTCTTCAGGACCCTCTCTTGGCCCCGCCTTGTAGGCATGACAGTTACCGAAGCCTCAATGGGGGTTGGAACTTCCAGATCAAAGCTGGAATGGCTACCCACTACATCTCCCCCTTTTGTCTAAATATGAAGGTTCTAACTTAATACAAGACTATATACAAAGGAATGGTTATCAAATATTGTCCAGGAGTAATGAGGGATAATGACCTAGATAAGATGGAACTACAATCAATGCGAACAGTATCAAGCAAGAAACACATACTAAAATCCAGAGAAGTCTAGAGCGTAGGTAAATGGTATGTTACAAAGATCATTCCAAAAGGTGTCCTATCCTAAAGAACCTGAATCTAATACTTAATATGTTCTATCTAAGATATTATATATATATATATAATATTCTATCTAAGATTATATATATATATAGATATATATAGATATATACTAAGTTGTAACTATAACTGCTAGTCTTCAATCCCAGCAAAGACCTGAGAAGGAATATAATGGTACCTGAGAAATGGAAGATGGATGCAAGCAACTTTCGGGAATCTTGCAAGAGTACACAGAGACAGCTGGCAGCCTGGACAGTCACCTAATGTTTCTCAGCATTGTTGGTGCATTCAAATTGGCTACAGGCCTAGAGTATCTGACAGACCATTTTCAGAAGCTGGAATTCTGAAAGACCATCTTACCCTGTCTTGGCAGAGTTCAGAAGTCACTTTTCCTTGTGTCCTGCTTGTTCAGAAGGACAGCACTTGTATTTGCAGCAGTTGAGGCAAGGGCAGTTCTTTGCCCAATAGGCCATTTTGTGCCAAGAACACAAACTTCCAAATGGAAATGCCTTAGAAGCCCAACGTTCTCTCGGGATCAAATTGGTGCTGCCAGGAGCAATTGTGTCTCATGTCAACAGAATTCTAAGTTATTCAAATGCCATATTCTCTAGGTCTATGAAGTGTTTGAAGATTACCTGCCCATCCGACCTATGTATCTGTAAATCTGGATAACCTAACTAACGTAACTATAGAGATGACAAGCATAGGTGACTATAAATCTATAGGTCTTATCTACCTAAATAACCTAAGGACTAAGGCTTCATGTAAATAGGGTAAACTGTCTATAAGCAAATGTATGGTAAAGGACAATGACTTCAAAATTGTGACAATACACAAGATATTTATAACAGAGGTAGGAATGTATAGTGCAATATGCAATATGACAATAATCTTAAATATATATCAATATACAGAATATCCTAAATAGAAGTAGAACATACATAAAGTATGACAGATATAAATTTACATTTGTATCAATATATAAATATTTCAAATAAGAGTAGAAATATATGTACATTATAACAAATATAGTTCTGTATTTGTATCAATATAAAAATTATCTTAAATAGGAATATAAAAATACTTTACATTTGTATCAACATATAAGAATCCATAAAAGTGCAAATTACAGTGCAAATTATCTAAGGCTGCTATTTTACTAAATTTGTTTGCTAGTATGTACAATAATCTACCATATTATCTTATACCTATCCATTCCATTTTTTCTTTTCTTTTTTTTGAGACACTTTCTTTTCTTTTCTTAAGGAGAATACTGAGTTTAATATTTTCTTCCACCCCCAACCCTATAACCATCATCCATAACCCTGAGAAATATGAAACCTTAGGGAGAAGGGGCATCATTTTCTTAGAATTGCTTCCTGCTGTTTAGGGGATGATGGTATCTCTGTTGGGTACTGTGAGAAAGCTCAGATAGTTCAATCTCAGTTAGACAAATTGTAGGTTCCACAGCAAGTCTTAGAGTAATGGGTAAGATTGTCTGAAATTCTTACAAGAAGTGTAGTATGATCATGATTACCATGGCATCATTCTGGATTGGGTAGAGTTGTCATTGTTGGGGCCCCATCTTCCTTCTGGAGACTTCAGAGATTGCTATTGGAAAAACTTATTTTTTTATCAAAATAGAAAGTTTGGATTTAAAGAGGACATAACATTTAAGAAAGGATTCCGAGAGATCAAGAGTAAGCATGGAGAGAATTAAAATCTTGAAGACAATGGTTCCTTTTTATTGGTTTCCTTCTGTCCCACACCAGAGGGCTCTTCTGATATGGCACTGAAGAATCTCTCAACCTTTTCTTTTATCAATATGCTTGGGTTTAGAGAAGGAGTGAGCCAATTCCATCTCCAAAGCCAGCTTGATTTATAATTGAATTGGAACTACAGCTATTCTAGATTGATAGAGATATAGATGTTAGACAGTGAGATTTTACCCTGTGTAGATTGGAACCAATAGATTCTTTCTTTCTGCTGTAAACATCCAGATATCCAAAGCCTTATGATTTCTGGAAGATGGGTATTTCCATTATCCTGGAAAGACAGAAACAGAACCCTACCCCATCCTTTGATTGTTAAATTTTTCTTGCAACTTGTAGAGGTGTCATATTGGTGGATGATCTTTTACTTCTCCTCATTAGGTTTTTTACTTCTTCTGCTTCTCAACAGGTTTCTCTTGTTTGAATCGAATTTTTATTAATTTTGTTGGTATCCATAGCTTTTCTTCTCCTGCAGAAACAAAAGCAAAACCCCTTCCCCAACATACAACATATCCAGGTTTCCATTCTGAGGTCAGCACATCTTTGAAATAAACTGGTTGCTTTAGCTCAGGAGTTTTGTCTGTATTCCAATGTCTCTCTGCAGCTGTTATTCCTTTCTCATCAGCATTGAGAAAATTCAAGGTTAATAAAGCACTATGCAATCTATTTCTAGGAGTCATTGTTACCTGGTGCTGTTTATTTAGCATATCCTTTAAAGTTCGATTGGATCTTTCTATGACTGCTTGGCCTGTGGGATTGTGTGGTATACCTGTAACATGCTTTATATTGTAATAAGCAAAGAATTGTCTCATTTTATTGGAGACATATGCTGGGGCATTGTCTGTCTTAATTTGTACAGGTATTCCCATGATGGCCATAACTTCTAATAGGTGTGTAATCACAGAATCAGCCTTTTCAGAACTCATAGGAGTTGCCCACTGAAATCCTGAATAGGTGTCAATGGTATGATGTACATACTTTAATCTTCCAAATTCTGCAAAATGAAACACATCCATCTGCCAAATTTCATTTCTTTGTATACCTTTTGGATTGCTCCCTGCAGGTAATGGAGTTTGGTTATAGATGGAACAAGTAGGACATTTTTTCACAATATCCTTGGCCTGTTGCCAAGTGATGAAGAAATCCTTCTTCAAGCCTTTGGTATTTACATGGTATTTCTTATGAAATTCTGAGGCTTCTAGCACATTACCTATTAGTAACTGATCAATCTCATCATTGCCTTGTGCTAGAGGTCCCGGCAGACCTGTATGGGATCTGATATGTGTTATATATATAGGATGTTCCCTTTTTCTGATGATTTCCTGCAATTGTATGAATAATGAAGTTAATTCTGTATTATCAGGAATAAATTCAGCAGTCTCAATATGTAAAACAACTCTCTCTGCATATTGAGAGTCAGTGACTATATTGAGGGGTTCTGTGAAGTCCATCAGTACCATAAGAATGGCATACAGTTCTGCCTTTTGTACAGAGCTGTATGGACTTTGTACCACTTTACTTCAGTCTCCTGATTTATATCCTGCTTTCCCTGATTTATTTACATCAGTATAGAATGTGAGGACTTCAGAAATTGGCTTTTGTCGTACATTGTGAGGAAGGATCCATTCAGTCTTCTTTATGAATTCTATTCTCTTGCTTTTGGGATAGTGGCTGTTAATCTCTCCCAAAAAATTACTGCAGGCTCTCTGCCAGTATTCATTATCTTTCCATAGTGATGAAATTTCCTCATTAGTTAAAGGTACAACAATTTCTGCTGGATCCATTCCTTTCAACTGGCGAAGTCTTAATTTACCTTTTTGAATCAAATCAGAGATCTTTTCTATATAAGTCTTTAATTTCTTATTTGGTTTACGTAGTAGAAATATCCATTACAATATAATATCTTCCCTCTGCATCAAAATACCTGTGAGGGAATGTCTGGAGGGGAATATGACAAGAATGCATTTAAGTTCTGGATCCACAC
>CABHPP010001314.1:26990-89606 GCA_902168425.1 Peromyscus attwateri
ATCCATATAGTGATAAATTATGGATTGTGGAAACTTTACACGAATTATCTCCAATGGTTTTTGCACAAAGTATTGGCACAAGGTAGGGCTGTTTAACATTCCCTGTGGGAGGACCTTCCATTGATATCTCTTGACTGGCTGAGAATTGTTATAATTAGGTACCATGAAGGCAAATTTTTCTCTATCATTTTGTTGTAAGGGTATGGTAAAGAAACAGTCTTTTAAGTCAATAACTATTATAGGACATTCTTTGGGTAGCAGAGAGGCAAGGGCATCCCAGTCTGTAGGGAGCCCATTGGCTGGATTACTTTATTAATAGCTCTCAGATCTGTCAGCATTCTCCAATTACCAGACTTTTTTTTTTATAACAAATACAGGAGAATTCCAAGGGCTGGTAGATTCTTCAATGTTTTGAGCATTTAACTGCTCTTGAACCAGCTGTTCTAAAGCTTGTAGCTTCTCTCTTGTCAAAGGCTATTGTCCAACCCAGACAGGTTTATTAGTTAGCCATTTTAAAGGTAAGGCAGTTGGTATTTCTGGGAGTTCAACAGCAGTTGTGCTCTGTTTGTGTACAGCCTGAATGGCTGGTGACTGTTTTTTATAGCATGTTATGATATTATTCCTAGAAACATGCATTGGTCTGTATTCCTTTTCTGAGAATGTAGGAATTTTAATCTGGGTATTCCACTGTTGTAACAGATCTTGGCCCCAAAGATTTACTGCTACATTTGCTACATATGGCTTCAGCCTTCCTCTCTGTCGTTCTGGCCCTATGCATTCAACCCATCTCGAACTCTGTTTTATCTGAGATAGGGTGCCAATCCCTAAAAGTTGGACATCTACCTCTTGAAGAGGCCAATTCGGATGCCATGATTTTGGTGTAATTATAGTCACATCTGCACCTGTGTCTACCAGGCCCTCCAGAACCAGGCCATTAATTCGAATTCTAAGCTTTGGTCTTTGTTCATTTATGGAAGTCTGCCAAAATATTTGTTTTATAATGTTCTTTGTAAACTGTGATCTATCTATTAGAGCTGTTTTATCATCCATTGCAGTATCAGTTTTTACATTAGGCATTGGTTTATTCAGTTATCCTGGAGAGGAATTTCTTCCACAGTGGCTGGGAATGTTCTTGCTACGTTTGATTTGGGGGCCTGCAAGAGGCCCCCTGAGGCATTTCCCGCCAATAAAGGGTTGCCTCGTATATCTATTTTTGATCTGCACTCACTGGTCCAATGTCGGCCTTTGCCACACCTTCTACATAATCCAGGAGGTGGTTGGGGTCTCCTGTTTAGGCTATTTCTAAAAGGAGTATTACTTCTAGGAGTACCCCATGTACAGTTTTTAACTTATATGACCTGTTGTACCACATTTAAAACATTTGGTACCATGGGGCCTTCTTTCACCTCTGGGATTTGTCTCTCCTATCCAAGCCTCATTACTGTAGTTAAGACACTCAACACCATTAGTATACTGAATCTATTCTTCCAAAGGAGCTGATCTAATCTTTAATGGTGTAAGTATTCTTCTGCATTCTGCATTAGCATTGTCAAAAGCCAAGGACTCAGTTAATACTTTTCTTAATTCTTTATCTGACACAGCTTTTGTTATAACTGTGTTCAGCCCCTGTAAAAAACCAGTGAAGGGTTCGTGTGGTCCCTGAAATATCTTTGTGTATACCTCAGTTGGTTTTCCAGTTTCTGGAATTTTTTCCCAAGCATTTAGAGCTGCTGTACGGCATATGGATATTGTATGCTCATCATAAGTGTCTTGTACATTCCTGTCAGTGAAACATCCCTCACCAAGTATTTGGTCTTGGAAGATCACAAAACCTCTGAGTTTACCTTGTTGTTTTAAATTTTTTACCTCTTCTCTCAACCAGCTTTTCCACTGTAACTGCTGGCTATATTCTAGAACAGCTAAAATTAACTGATGCCAGTCATCTGGAATGATTCTTTGTGAGGTAGACCACAAATTTAACATCTGTCTTATGTATGTGGAGTGTATCCCATACATAACTACTGCTTCCTTTATATTTTTTAAGTCCCTTGTTGAAATTGGTTGTAATGTATATGTATTATATGGCTTGGGGTGTGTATCATCTGCTGGCTTCTCATGGATGATAACAGGATAAGCCATTGTATGAGAACCATTTGGAGATGTTACAACCTCTATGGTCTTGCCCTTCTGCTTATTAGGTCCCTTGACATGTTTACTGAGAGTTTCTTCCATGGCTTGCAAACGAGCACCTAGAGTCTGTTCTAGGGAGTGAACCTCCTCTCTTGCAAGGAACTCTAGATTTCTCATGGAATCATGGAAGTTTTCATGTTCTTCAGAAACACATGATTCCATGGACCTTAACTTATCAATTAATCATAATCTTTCTTCCTTATATAGTGTCTGGAGAGTTAGTGTTCTATCCATTAAATATTCACATTTATTATCAATAAGATCAGTTTTGGGTACAAGCCTGTTTTGTAAATCCTGATTAGCAGATTCCAGAGACAGAATCTTTTTCTGTAAGCCTTCATTGCTATCTTTTAAAGCCTGTATCAGTCCCAATAATGACTCATCTTTGTTCTTATTATTAAACCAGTGTTTGAACACTGTGTGAATTATTACGATGAATGCCAAAATGGTACAGGCCAGATATGCCTTAGGAAGGTCGTATATTTCCAGAAAAATGTCATTCATCATACAGGCAAAAAGGTTTTTAAATTCTTGTGAGGTAATGTTGTCGGCCATATTACAAGAATTACTCAAAATTTGTTAGTCAATTTTAAGGTGTAAAATTATCAAGTACTTTTACTTGAAAAAATATGCTTGTTTGCCTAGCTTACCTTTTATGGTTTTGGGGGGTGTAGTAGCACTTTTCAGCCAGAAGGAGGCATTGGTATAGCTCCAAAGCAGGGCCTGCTGGTGACCTTGGCTGGCAGCAGCTGAAGGCAGGAGTCCAGATGGCAGAGGGCCGGCACTCAGGGAGGAGGGTAATGCCTCACTCACAGTGGTTTTTCGCTGGTCTGGGGGCTAAGCTAGGGAACTGAGACCAGACTAGCTGCTCCCTCTTTTGGGAATGGAACCGTGTAGGCATTCCCTGGTTATATGGAACTTTGCAGGTGGGTTTAGGTACCCGCCAGCCGTGGAGGAGGCTGAGGGTGGGAGCCACCCAGGCCTTTGGAATCTACCCCACGTGAGCACCAGATATTGGTGAAATTATTAAGGCCACTCCATGTAGTTAAAAGGGAGGTTTATTTAGTGGCATAACTTATAAATGAAGGGATAGGTAGGTTGCAGGGTCTGGGGAAGACATAGCGCAGTCTGGCAGTGTTCTCTGGAGAACTCTGCTCAGTCTACCTCTAGCGCCCCAGGATCCAGGAACCAAGAGAGGGCAGCACATCAGTATTTCTGGTCTTCAGGGCCCTCTCTTGGCCCCGCCTTGTAGGCATGACAGTTACTGAAGCCTCAATGGGGGTTGGAAATTCCAGATCAAAGCTGGAATGGCTACCCACTACAGTTTTGTGGGGTTTTTTTTTTCATTTTTTTTATTAAGAAATTTGCTACTCACTCTACATCCCACCCACAGATTGTTCCTCCTCCCTCCTCCCACCCCCCAGGTGCTCCCTCCCAAAACATCCCCACATCTCCCAAATCAAGGTCTCCCATGGGGAGTCAGCAGAGCCCAGCACACTGAGCCTAGGAGGGTCCAAATCCCTCCCTACTGCACCAAGGCTGCACAAGGCATCACACTGCAGGCACTGGACTCCCAAGAGCCTGCCCAAGCAGGAGGGATGGATCCTGATCCCCCTACCTAGGTGCCCCCCAAACAGTTCAAGCCAGACAACCATCTTCCATATGCAGAGGGCCTAGTCCAGTCCCATAGGGGCTCCACAGCCACCAGTTTAGAGTTCATGGTCTTCCACTAGTGTGGCCCGTCATTTCTGCACATCTTCCTATCATAACCTAGATGTCCCCCGCCTGCAGAATCTCTGGTTTCTCTCATTGATTGGATTCCAGGAGCTCAGTCTGGCGCCTAGCCATGGATCTTTGCATCTGCCTCCATCAGTCACTGGACAAAGGCTCTATGATGAAAATTAGGGTATTCACTAGACTGGTCACCAGAGTAGACCAGTCCAGGCACACTCTGGACCACTGCCAGCAGTCCAAGGTGGGGTCACCCTTGTGGATTCCTGAGAGCCTCCCTGGCACCATGCCTCTTCCTATTCCCATGATGTCCTCATCTATCATGGTATTTTCCTCCATGCCTTCCCACTCTGTCCCTGTTCCAGCTCGACCCTCCCATTTCACTATGTTCTCATTCCTCACTCCTCGTCCTCTGCCAAACCCCCACACCCAGTCTGCTCATGTAGATCTCATCCACTTCTGCTTTGCTGGGTCATCCATGTGTCCCTCCTAGGGTCTTTCCCTGTTAGCGAGCCTCTCCGGATCTGTGGGTTGCAGTCTGGCCATCCCTTCCCTCACATCTGGTATCCACTCATGAGTGAGTACATACTATGTTTGTCCTTCTCAGTCTGGGTTACCTCACTCAGGATGATATTTTCTAGATGCAATCATTTGCCTGCAAATTTCATGATATCATTGTTTTTTACTGCTGAGTAGTACTCCATTGTGTATATGTACCACATTTTCTTAATCCATTCTTCAGTTGAAAGGCATCTCAGTTGTTTTCAGGCTCTTGCTATTATGAATAATGCTGATATGAACATAATTGAGCATGTGTCCTTGTGGTAAGATTGAGCATTCCTTGGGTATATGCCCAAGAGTGGTATAGCTGAGTCTTGAGGAAGACTTATTCTCAATTTTCTGAGAAACGGCCGTAATTATTTCCAGAGGGGCTGTACAAGTTTGCATTCCCACCAACAGTGGAGGAGTGTTCCCCTTGATCCACATCCTCTCCAACATAAGCTATCTTCATTGTTTTTGATCTTAGCCATTCTGACAGGTGTAAGATAGTATCTCAGAGTTGTTTTGATTTGCATTTCCCTGATGACTAAGGGTGTTGAGCAATTCCTTAAATGTCTTTCATCCATTTGAGATTCTTCTGTTGAGAATTCTCTGTTAAGCACTGTAGCCAATTTTTTAATTGGATTGTTCAGTATTTTGATGTCTAGGTTTTTGAGTTCTTTATATATTTTGAGGACCAGCCCTCTGTCAGATGTGGGGTTGGTGAAGATCTTTTCCCATTCTGAAGGCTGTTGTTTTGTCTTATTGACCATGTCCTTTACTCTACAAAAGCTTTTCAGTTACAGGAGGTCCCATTTATTAATTGTTGCTCTCAGTATATGTTATATTTAGGAAGTGGTCTCCAGAGCCGATGCATTCAAGACTATTTCCTACTTTCTCTTCTATCAAGTTTAGTGTAACTGGATTTATGTTGAGGTCTTTGATCCACTTGGACTTGACTTTTGTGCATAAAGATATATATGGATCTATTTTCAATCTTCTGCATGTTGACATCCAGTAAGACCAGCATCATTTGTTGAAGATGCTTTATTTTTTCCATTGTACAGTTTTGGCTTCATTGTCGAAAATCATATGTTCCTAGGTGTGCAGATTAATGTCAGAGTTCTCAATTCAATTCCATTGGTCCACATGTCAGTTTTTATGCCAGTACCAAGCTGTTCTGTTTTTATTACTATAGCTCTGTAGTAGAGCTTGAGGTCAGGGATCATGATGCCTCCACAGGTTATTTCATTGTACAGGATTCTTTTAGCTATCCTAGGTTTTTTTTATCTTTCCATATAAAGTTAATCATTGTTCTTTCCAAATCTGTGAAGAATTGTGTTGGGATTTTGATGGGAATTGCATTGAATCTGCAGATTGGTTTTGGTAAGATTGACATTTTTACTACGTTGATTCTGCCTATCCATGAGCATGGGACATCTTTCCATTTTCTGATATCTTCTTCAATTTCTTTCTTCAGAGACTTAAAGTTCTTATCATACAGGTGTTTCACTTGCTTAGTTAGAGTTACCCCAAGGTATTTTATATTATTTGTGGCTAATGTAAAGGGTGATGTTTCTCTGATTTCTTTCTCAGCCCATTTATCATTTTTATATAGGAGAGCTACTGATTTTTTTTAGTTAATCTTGTATTCTGCCATCTTACTGAAGGAGTTTATCGCCTTAGGAGTTCCATGGTAGAATTTTGGGGGTCACTTATATACACTATCATATCATCTGCAAATAGTGAAAGTTTGACTTCTTCCTTCCCAATTTCTATCCCCTTGATCTCCTTGGGTTGTCTTATTGCTCTAGCTAGAACTTCAAGTTCTATGTTGATTAAGTATGGGGAGAGTGGACAGTCTTGTCTTGTTCCTGATTTTAGTGCAATCGCTTTGAGTTTCTCTCCATTAAATTTGATGTTGGCTGTTGGTTTGCTGTAAATTGCCATTATTATGTTTAGGTATGTTCCTTGTATTCCTGATCTCTCCAAGACCTTTATCATGAAGTGGTGTTGGAATTTGTCAAAGCTTTTTCAGCATCTGATGAGATGATAGTGTGTTTTCTTTCTTTCAGTTTGTTTATATGGTGTATTACATTGACAGATTTTCGTATGTTGAACCATCCTTGCATCCCTGGGATGAAGCCTACTTGGTCATGGTGGATAATTGTTTTGATGTGTTCCTGGATTCGGTTAGCCAGTATTTTTATTGAGTATTTTTGCATCAATGTTCATGAGGGAGATTGGTCTGTAATTCTCTTTCTTTGTTGCATCTTTGTGTGGTTTGGGTATCAGGGTAACTATAGCCCCATAAAAAGAGTTTGGTAATGTTCCTTCTGTTTCTATTGTGTGGAACAATTTGAAGAGTATTGGTATTAGCTCTTCTTTGAAAATCTGGTAGAATTCTGTGTTGAAACTATCTGGTGGTGGGCTTTTTTTGGATGGGAGACTTTCAATGACCGTTTCTATTTCCTTAGGGGTTATTGGTCTGTTTAAATAGTTTATATGGCCTTGATTTAAGTTTAGTATGTGGTACCTATCCAGAAAATCGTCCATTTCATTCAGATTTTCCAATTTTGTGGAGTATAAGTTTTTGACATATGACTTGCTGATTCTCTGGATTTCCTCGTTGTTTGTTGTAATGTCTCGCTTTTCATTTCTGATTTTGTTAATTTGGATGCTCTCTCTCTGCTTTTTTGGTTAATTTGGATAAGGCCTTTCCTATCTTCTTGATTTTCTCAAAGAACCAAGTCTTTGTTTCATTGATTCTTTGTATTGTTCTCTTTGTTTCTATTTTATTGCTTTCGGCCATCAATTTGATTATTTCCTGGCTTCTCATTCTCCTGGGTAAGTTTGCTTCTTCTTGTTCTAGAGCTTTCAGTTGTGCTGTTAAGTCACTAGTGTGAGATTTCTCCAACTTCTTTATGTAGGCATTTAGTGCTATGAATTTTCCTCCTAGCATTACTTTCATAGTGTCCCATAAGTTTGGGCATGTTGTACATTTGTTTACATTGAATTCTAAGAAATCTTTAATTTCTTTCTTTATTTCTTCCTTGACCCATTGGTGATTCAATTGGGCATTATTCAGTTTCCATGAGATTGTAGGCTTTCTGTAATTTTTGTTGTTGTTGAAATCTAACACTAAGCCAAGGTGGTTCGATAAGACACAAAAGGTTATTTCAATTGTTTTGTATCTGTTGAGATTTGCGTTGTGACCAAACATGTGGTCGATTTTCAAGAAGGTTCCATGGGATACTGAGAAGAAGGAATATTCTTTTGTGTTAAGCTGGAATATTCTCTAGACATCTATTAAGTCCATTTGAGTCATAATGTCTGTTAGTTCCCTTATTTCTCTGTTAAGTTTCTATCTGGCAGACCTGTCCATTGGTAAGAGTGGGGTGTTGAAGTCTCCCATTGCTACTGTATGGGGTTTGATGTACGATTTAAGCTTTAGTAATATTTCTTTCACAAATGTAAGTGCCCTTGTATTTGGAGCCTAAATATTTAGAATTGAGACTTCATCTTGTCAGATATTCCCTGTGATAAATATGTAATGTCCTTCCTGATATCATTAGATTGATTTTAGCGTGAAGTCTTTTATTAGATATTAGGATAGCTACACCAGCTTGCTTCTTGAATCCATTTGATTGGAAAGTCTTTTCCCAACCCATTATTCTGAGATAGTGTCTGTCTTTGAAATTGAGGCATGTTTCTTGTATGAAGCAGATGGTTATATCTTGTTTATATATCCATTCTGCTAGCCTGGGTCTGCCTTTATATGTTACTTGGACTTTTTCCTTTGCAGCTCTTAATATTTTTTTCTTTATTCTGTATGTTTAGTGGTTTGATTACTATGTGGCAAGGGAACTTTTTTTGGATCTAGTCTATTTGGTGTTCTGTAACCTTCTTGTATCTTTATAGGCATTTCCTTCTCTAGACTGGGAAAGTTTTCTTCTATGATCTTGTTGAATATATTTTCTGTGCCTTTGAGTTGGTATTCTTCTCCTTCCTCTATTCCTATTATTCTTAGATTTGGTCTTTTCATGGTATCCCAAATTTCCTGGACATTTTTGGTCATTACTTTGTTGGCTTTTGTATTTTCTTTGACTGATGAATCTATTTCCTCTATCGTATCTTCAATGCCAGAGATCCGCTCTTCAATCTCTTGTATTCTTTTGGTTATACTTGCATCTGTAGTTCTTGTTTGTTTACTCAGATTATCCACTTCCAGCATTCCCTCAGTTTGTGTCTTCTTGTCTCGATTTCAGTTTTCAAATTTTGAACTGTTTTCTTCACTTGTTTAATT
Organism: Peromyscus attwateri; assembly: GCA_902168425.1. Classification (NCBI taxonomy): domain Eukaryota; kingdom Metazoa; phylum Chordata; class Mammalia; order Rodentia; family Cricetidae; genus Peromyscus; species Peromyscus attwateri. The sequence goes on from CABHPP010001314.1 coordinate 35,758, forward strand.
GCTTTCTCTTGGCTTTCTTAAAGGGATTGACTGATTTCTTCCCATTTTTTGTTTGACTTTTCCTCGAATTCTTTAAGGGAATTTTTCATTTCCTCTTTAAAGATCTCTATCATCTTCTTAAGGTCATTTTAAGGTTGATTTCTTCTGTTTCTTCAGTGTTGGGATGTTCAGTTCTTGCTGATGTAGGTTCTGATGGAGCCAAATTGGTTTTTGTGTTGTTTACTGTATTCTTGCACTGGCATATACCCATCTTTTTCTCCACTTGGTCCAAGCAGTGTCTATGTCTGAGGGAGCCTCTCTTGGTTTAATCGATACTCTTGGTCCAGTGGGAGCTCTTGATCTAATCGGTGCAAATGGACTCTTTGTCTGGGGGGTAGCTCTTAGTCCAATTGACACTCCTGTGTTCTATGTCAGGGAATAGCTACAATCTTGGTGTGTGGGTGGGTTGGGAGGGGTGGGGCTTGTGGGTTACAGGATCTGGTGGGGGATGGTGGTAGTCTGACCTATCTGAAGTAGTTATCCCTGCCTGAAACTGGGACTGCAATGGGTATTGGTGTAGAGGTGCAGGGTTGTGCCCCTGGGCCCAAATCCTAGGGGATGGGGAGTTTGGGTATGAGGATAAAGACTCACCTTTTAGTTCAATTGGGTTCTGATGAGTTCTTTCTCAGGGAACACTTGCAGTTTTGGAGGGTGGGTGAGATTTGTGGGAGGTGTGGCTTTTGGGTTACAGGGTCTGATGGGGGATGATAGTAGTCTGACCTGTCTGCAGCAGGCCTGCCTACTGGTTTGAGACTGGGACTCCAATGGATGGTGGTGTGGGGTCACAGGGTTGTGCCCTTGGGCCCCACCTAGACAAACACTCACCTCTTAGTCAAATGGGCCACTGGCAGGCTCTGACTCAGGGAACAGTTTCAGTCTTGGAGTGTGGGTGGGATTTGGGGAGTTGTGGCTTGTGGGTTATAGGGTCTGATGGGGGATGGTAGTAGTCTGACCTGTTTGCATGAGGTCTGCCTGCCAACTGTCCTGAAACTAGGACTGCAATGGGTGGTGGTGTGAGGGCACAAGGTTGTGCCCCTGGGCCCAAAGTCTAGGGGCTAGAGTGCTTGGGTATGAGGATAAAGACTCATCTCTTAGTCCAATCAGGTGCTGGCAGGCTCTGTCTCAGGGAACAGTTATAGTCTCAGAGGATGGGTGGGATTTGGGGAAGGTGGGGTTTGGGTTACAGGGTCTGATGGGGGAGGGTGGTTATCTGACCTGTCTGCAGAAGGTCTGCCTGCAGACTGGCCTGAAACTGGGACTGCAATGGGTGGTGGTGTAGGGGCATGCTACAATAGTCAATCTTTGGGTGGTGTTTGTCATCTTAATGGTATTATCGTCATTTTGATGGAATCGTCATTGTGGGACCCCATCATCTTTTTGAGAATTCAAAATTGATATTAGGTGCAGACATGATTCCCTGAAGAAAACTGATAGAGACTCAAACATGAAAACAAGTACAGGAAGCTAGATGAAGACTTTTTTCTAGAACTAATTAGTACTTTATATAACCATTAATATCATGACAAAAAGTTTAAAAAACATATATTAATCTTATTAAATTTGATGTGAAATTCATAACTTAAATAAAGATTCAAAGAGTCAAAAAACCCAAAGAATTATGAGATGAGTGGCAATAGAATAGTCCCTTACTTTTGTTTTTACTTTTGTCCCATATCAACTGGTTCTTCTGACATGACACAGAGATTTTGCATTTTCTTTCAACAGGCATGCTTGGGTTTAGAAAAGTAGAGAGCCAGGCTCCAACTCCAAAGCCAGCTTTAATTTTTAATTGAACTGGGACTACATAAAGACCACTTGCATTATATGTTTGTAGAGAACAGCAGAAACAAACATTTAGAAAGACTTATGAAATTTTATATGTGATATACCAATAGGCCAATTTACTCTTTTTTCTTGGGACATTTTTTTCTGGATGATTTGTCTTTTTTCTTCAGATGTCTCATTTGTCCAGTGTTCTTCAGATTCCTTAGCCTTCATTCTCCTGACAGAAAAAAACAAAAACAGTTTACCAACCTTAACTTTGGGGAGGTTCACTTTTGGTAAGTAATATATGATTAAATGAAAAGCATTTCTTAGTTGTATAAGTTAATTTAAATTGAACAGTCATGCTGGTTGATGAGCTATCACCTCTTCTAACTAAGATGTTTCTTTTATTTAAATCAAACCTTTATCAATTTTGATGGTATCCATAGCTTTTCTTCTCCTATAGAAACAAAAGCAAAACCTTGTCCCCAATTTAATACATATCCTGGTTTCCACTCTGAGTGCAGCGCATCCTTAAAGTATATAGGCTGATTTAATACTCTAGTTTTTTTTTATTATCCAATTTCTCTTTGCAGCTGTTGTTCCTTTCTCATTAGCATTAAGAAAATTCAAATTTAATAGGGCATTATGTAATCTATTTCTGGGAGATTTTGTTACCCATTTCTGTGTAGTTAGCATATCCATAGAGTTTGATATGCTTGGCCTGTAGGATTGTGTGGTATACCTGTAATAAGCTTTATATTGTAACAAGCAAAAAATTGTCTCATTTTACCAGAGCTGTATGCTAGGGCATTGTCAGTTTTAATTTGTGCAGGTATACTCATGATGGCCATAACTTCTAGCAAATGCAGTTGCCCATTGAAATCCTGAATAGGCATGAATGGTATGGTGTACATATTTCAATTTTCCAAATTCTGCAAAATGAAACACATCAATTTGCCAGATTTTATTCCTCTGATTATCCTTTGGGTTACATCCTGCTTGTAGTGGAGTTTGGTTGTAAGAGGAACAAATAGGAAATTTCTTTACCATTTCCTTGGCTTGCTGCCAGGTTATGGAAAATCCTTTTTTAAACCTTTACTATTGACATGATGTTTTTTATGAAATTCTAAGGCCTTCAGCACATTACCTATCAATAGTTTATCAGTCTCATCATTACCTTGTGGAAGAGGTCCTGGCAGAACCATATGGGATCTGCTGTGGGTTATTTATAATGGATGATGGGTACTCCAGATTATATCTTGTAACTCAATAAATAGCAAAGTTAATTCTGACTCCTCAGGGATAAATTCTGCAGTCTCAATATGTAAAACCTCTCTTTCAGTATACTGAGAGTCAGTAACTATGTTGAGAGGTTTCAAGAAATCAATTAATACCGTCAGAATAGCATACAATTCCACTTTTTGTACCGAATTATAAGGACTTTGTACGACTTACTTAAATTTTCTGATTTTTAACCTGCCTTTCCTTGTTTTATTACATCTATATAAAAATTAGGGGCTCCAGATATGGGTGTTTCCCATACAATGCGAGGCAGGATCCAATTAGCTCTCTATAAGTTGAATTCTATCTCTTTTGGGATGTTTGTTGATAATCTCTCCCAAAAAAATTACTGAAAACTCTTTGCCAGGATTCACTTTCTGCCCATAATTTGTCAATATCCTCATTAGTTAAAGGCACTACAAGTTCTGCTGGATCTATTACTGCTAATTGATAAAGTCTCAATTTTTCTTTTAAAATCAACTCAGAGATCCTTTCCACATACATTTTTAATTTTTTACTCTGTGGTAGAAGCATCCATTCCAATGGAGTATCTTCCTTCTGCATTAACATTCCTGTAGGAGAATTTTTAGAGATTAAAATAACCAAAATGCAATCAAGCATTGAGTCCAACAATTTACATGTACATCATATGTTTTCTTTGCCACTAAAGCCAATTCTCTCTCAACTTCAGCTGTCAATTATCTTGGACTATTAAGTCCTTGTCTTCTCGAAGGTTTTGAACAAATTACTCAGTTCATCATTTTTTATCCTAACACCTGCCCATAAATGGCAAATGTCTCTGAATAATCTTTGAAATTCATTAAGAGTCTGCAATCAATCTCTCTAAATTTGAACCTTTTGGGGTCTAAATTTTTAGACCTATTTTATATCCTAAATAATTAATAGAATCTCCTCTTTGTGACTATTCAGGAGCAATTTGTAATCCCCAGCAAGGCAAAATCTTCTTCACTTCTTCAAACATTAATTCTAAGGTGTCTGCATTTGCATCAGCTAGTAAAATATCATCCATGGAACGATAAATTATAAATTTAGGAAATTGTTTACATATTACTTCCATAGATATTGATCAGAATATTGGCACAGGGCTGGGCTATTTGACATTCCCTCTGGGAGAACCCTCCATTGATATCTCTTAACCAGCTGAGAATTATAAGTGGGCATGATGACACTAAATCTTTCTCTGTCTTTTTCTTGTAAGAATATTGAGAAGTAACAGTCTTTTAAATCAATAAATATAAGAGGCCATCCTTTAGGTAACACAGTAGGCAAAGGAATTCCAGATTGTAGAGAGCTCATTGGCTGAATTACCTTGTTAATTGCTCTTTGGTCTGTTACAGTCTCCAATTATCAGATTTCTTTTTAATAACAAATACAGAAGAATTCCAAGGGCTGGTTGATTCTTTAATATGCTGAGCATTTAACTGCTCTTGTATAGCTGTTCTAAGGACTGTAGTTTCTCTGTTGTTAAAGGCCATTGCTGAACCCATACAAGCTTGTATGTTAACCATTTTAATGGTACAGCTGTTAGTGTCTTTGAAAGATCAGAAGCTGTTGTGTTCTGTTCTTGTACAATATGGAATCTTGGTGACTGTTCTTTATAATACCTCCTAATATTTTTTCAGAAACATATGTTAGTTTGTGGTTCATTTCTGATGTTGGAGGAATGTTAGTCTGGGTATTCCATTTGTGTAATAGATCACAGGCTCATAAATTCATAGCTATATTAGCCACATATGGCCTTAATTTTCTTCTCTGTCCTTCTGGCCTTATACATTCAAGACATCTTGTGCTCTGTTTCACTTGAAATAATGCTCCAGTCTCTAAAATCTGAACATTTTCCTCCTGAAAAGGCCAATTTGGATGCCAAGATTCTGGTGCAAATATGTTTATATCCACACCTGTGTCTACAAGACCTTCAATAGGATGTCATTTATGTGTATTTTTAATTTTGGGTTTGTTCATTTATAAAAGTTTGCCCAATAATTCGCTTTATGGTTTCTCTTGAATTTTTTTGTTCTCTCTGCTATCACTGTCTATCACCCCAAGCAGAATGGATATTTACAATAGGCATTTGGTTATTTAATTGCTCTAGAAGGGGGTTTCCTCTACGATGGAAGGAAAGGATTGAACTTAATTTACCTCGGGGGCCTGTGAGAGGCCCCTAAGGGAGTTTCTCAATTGCAAAGGCAAAGGATTACCTTGTATGTCCCTTGTTGATCTACATTCATTAGTTCAATGTTTGCATTTACCACATAGTCTGCATAATCCAGAAGGAAGAGGCATTCTGTTGCCATTGTTCTTTCAAAAAACATTATTTCTAGGAATACCCTGTTTACAGTTCCTTTTTAGATAACTTTGTTTACCACAATCAAAGTGTCTGAGATTATTATTTCTCTTCAAACCTCTGGAAATTACCACTTCTATCTAAGTGTCATCATGGTCATGAGCTTTAATATTAATTGCATATCAGATCCATTTCTCCAATAGTGTTGATCTTGCCTTTAACAGCCTAATTACCTTTTGGCATTATTAATTAGCATTTTGAAAGCCAGAAATTCATTATTATCTGTCTACCTTCTGAATTTGGTATCATTCTATTTACTGTGGAACACAACATTTGGTAGGAAATCATAGAAAGTTTCTTTTGGGCCTTGTATAACTTTTGTAAATGACTCAACTTTCTTTCCTAATTCTTCAGTTCTATCTCAAGCATTCAATGCTGCCATTTGGCATAAAATAATGGTGTGGTCATCATATATAAAGATTGTCTTTGTATATCAGCAAAATCACCCTCTCCAAGAAGTTGATCTTGGGAAATTTCCATACCTCTAGGCCTACATCATTGTTCTATACTTTTTGCCTCTTCTTTCCACCAGGTTCTCCATTGTAACTATGGACCAGCTGCTAGGACAGCTGTAATCAAATCTTTCCAATCTTGAGGGATAATTCTATCACAAGTTGACCACAAGTTTAACATCTCTTTGCAAATATAGAATGCATATTATATGAGACAATAGCATCTTTAAATCTCCTCAAATCTAACATTTTCACAAGAGTCCAGTTATCTCATACACAGCCTTGAAAACTTGTCAGTCCCTGTAAGATTACCAGATTGATTGACGTTGCCTGTTTGTAAACCTTAAGCTGTTTCTCTGTAACCATATAATTCAATGCTGAGATAGGTTCACATTTAAATTCTTCTGGATGGGTCTGAACTTCTCTATGATTTGTTTTAACAAATTTTTCAAAAACTTTATTTGGAACTCAAATTAACCAACCTTTTTAATGATAAAACAAAATGATCAAACAAATAATATTCATAATTGACATTATGTAGATCCCATTAACAGGATTAAAGATGTGTGCTGCCACTGCCTGACCTCTATGTTTAATATACTGGCTGGCTTTTTACTGTGATCTCCAGATAAGCCTTACTGGGTGCACAAATAAAATATCACCACAGGTATCAGGCCTGGCCCAGACAACACCATGGCCCCAGTTGCAGCACAGTTCTCAGACACCAACACAGGCACATGATGAAATCTAGACCCTGGGCATCTATTTTGCCTTTGGTGGCACCATGGGCATGGACACAATGAAATGATTCTTAATGATATTCTACTATATATATAGATCAGAGCCAAGACCAATTGTTGTCAGAGAAGCTTATCCAGCAACTGATGGGAGCAGATCCACAAACATTAGGCAGAGCTAGGGAACCCTTGCAGAAAAGAGGAAGAAGGGCTGTGGAGTCAGAGGGGTGGAGGACACCAGGAGAATGTGGCCCACAGAAGAAATTAAGCAGGGCTCATACAGGCTCAGAGACTGAAGCAGTAATCATGGAGCATGTATGTGTCTGAAGTAGGTCCTCTACATAAATTATGGTTGTGTAGCTTAGTGTTCTTGTGGGTCTTTAAATAGTGATAGTGGAGGTGGGGTCATCTCTGATTCTTCTCCCTATTCTTAGGAAACTTTTCCTCCTCCTGAGTTGCCTCACCCTGTCTTGATATGAGGGTTTGAGCCTAGTATTATAGTAACATGCTATGTCATGTTTGGTTGATATCCCTGGGAGGCCTACTATTCTCTAAAGGGAAATGAAGGAGGAGTGGATCTGGGAGAGAGGGTGTTGCAGGATATTTGATCACACTAGAAGAAGATGTGCTATTGTTTTAACTCATCTGCATAAGGCACCTTCTAATTGGTTTGAAAAAGAGCTAAATAGTTAATATCTAGGCAGAAGATGATAGGTAGAACTTCCAGGCATAGATAGGAACCCTGAAAATGAATCTGAGGTAGGGGAGCTACCAGTCAGATGTGGAGGATATATCTGATCTACAGTATGGAGAGGTAATGAGCCATGTGGGGGAACACAGATTAATATAAATGGGTTAATTTAAGTTTTAAGTGCTAGTTGGGAAGAAGCCTAAGCTAAGGCCAAGCTTTCATAACTAATAAAATGTCTCCATGTCATTATTCAGGAGCTGGCAGTCCAAAGAAAGACTCATAACACAGAGGTACTGGAGAGGGGTGCTGGGAATGGTGGAGAGAGGAAAAACTGTGACCTGGATGTATTGTATGAGAAAAGAATAAACTAAAAGAAAAGACCTTCTACACACACACAAATACACACACACACACACACACACACACACACACACACACACACCAAGAATCAGTATGCATCTGAATGAGTCCTTCAGATCATGAAATCTCTTGCAATTATATGAGTTTTCAGTGTCTAAACTGTCAAGTGTGTTCAAGGGAGACTGGTTTTTTTTAGGAAGATTTAATGTGATAAAGTAGAAAGTGAAACCAATATAAATTTATGACTAGGAAAAATTTGTTTTTCCTCTAAAAGATTAATTAGCATGTTTGATCTATGCAACACAATTTTAAAATATACTTTTTGTAGATAATGGAGCACATAAAATCATATATTCTTTAAGGCTGAAAAACTGTTTTCATGCTTTGGGATAAATATTTTACATACCTGTGAAAGACTATGAATGTATTTTGTAGGAAGAACTATCTCTTTCTGGTTGAATTTTTTCATGATCTAATTGTGCTTCAAAAGTATATGTTTATCTTATTTACCATAACTACAAAAGATTACAAGCTATGGGTCTAGCATTACCTTTATTAACACTAATTTTTCTGATTCTGTTCTCTAATTGAATTTTACTTTATTATTGGCATAATTAGGAAGATAATAAATAAATATTTGATAGTTATAGAATATAAAATAAATATTTCATATATAAACATATAATTCAATTAAACACATTAATTTACAGGAACACAATGGCTTGGTTCATGCTTATGAATATGTTACAGTCTTTTATGCAAGGTTATCAATATCCCTCCAAACAATACTGATGGCAATTTCGCATGATGTCTATGAAATTATGTGCCTTCACACTTACTTTAAAAATATGGCTCACTTCTTCCTTTTCCATTTGTATCCCCTTAATCTCCTTGGGTTGTCTTATTGCTCTAGCTAGAACTCCAAGTACTATATTGAATAAGTATGGGGAGAGTGGGCAGTCTTGCCTTGTTCCTGATTTTAGTGGAATTGCTTTGAGTTTCTCCCATTTAATTTGATGTTGGCTGTTGGCTTGCTGTAAATTGTCTTTATTATGTTTATGTATGTTCCTTGTATTCCTGACCTCTCCAAGACCTTTATCATGAAGGGGTGTTGGATTTTGTCAAAGGTTTTTCAGCATCCAATGAGATGATAGTGCATTTTTTTTCTTTCAGTTTGTTTATATGGTGTATTACATTGACAGATTTTCATATGTTGAACCATCCTTGCATCCCTGGGATGAAGCCTACTTGGTCATGGTGGATAAATGTTTTGATGTGTTCCTGGATTCAGTAGCCAGTATTTTATTGAGTATTTTTGCATCAATGTTCATGAGGGAGATTGGTCTGTAATTCTCTTTCTTTGTTGCATCTTTGTGTGGTTTGTGTATCAGGGAAACTGTAACCTCATAAAAAGAATATGGTAATGTTTCTTCTGTTTTTATGGTGTGGAACAATTTGAAGAGTATTGGTATTAGCTCTTCTTTGAAAATATGGAAGAATTCTGCACTGAAACCATCTGGTCCTGGGCTTTTTTAGGTTGGGAGAATTTCAATGAACATTTCTATTTCCTTAGGGGTTATTGGTCTATTGAAATAGTTTATCTGGTCTTGATTTAACTTTGGTATGTGGTACCTATCCAGAAAATTGCCCATTTCTTTCAGATTTTCCAATTTTGTGGAGTACAGGTTTTGAAGTATGATTTGATGATTCTCTGGATTTCCTCATTGTCTGTTGTTATGTCGCCATTTTTGTTTCCGAATTTGTTAATTTGGATGCTCTCCCTCTGCCTATTGGTTCATTTGGATAATGGTTTATCTATCTTGTTTATTTTCTCAAAGAGCCAAGTCTTTGTTTCATTGATTCTTTGTATTGTTCTCTTTGTTTCTATTTTATTGATTTCAGCCCTCAATTTATTTCCTGGCATCTGTTTCCCCTGGGTGAGTTTGCTTCTTCTTGTTCTAGAGCTTTCAGTTGTGCTGTTAAGTCACTAGTGTGAGATTTCTCCAACTTCTTTATGTGTGCATTTAGAGCTATGAATTTTCCTCTTAGCACTGCTTTCATGGTGTCCCATAAGTTTGGGAATGGTGTACATTCATTTTCATTGAATTCTAGGAAATCTTTAATTTCTTTCTTTATTTCTTCCTTGACCCATGGGTGATTCAATAGGGCATTATTCAGTTTCCATGAGTATGTATGCTTTCTGTAGTTTTTGTTGTTGTTGAAGTCTAACTTTAAGCCATGGTGGTCTGATAAGACACAGGAGATTATTTCAATTTTTTTTTATCTGTTGAGATTTGTTTTGTGACCAAACATGTGGTCGATGTTGGAGAAGGTTCCATGGGGTGCTGAAAAGAATTTATATTCTTTTGTGTTAGGGTGGAATATTCTGTAAATATCTGTTAAGTCTATTTGAGCCATAATGTCTGTTAGTTCCCTTATTTCTCTGTTAGGTTTCTATCTGGAAGACCTGTCCATTGGTGAGAGTGGGGTATTGAAGTCTCCCACTACTAGTGTATGGGGTTTGATATGCAATTTAAGCTTTAGTAATGTTTCTTTTTCACTCCCCATACTTATTCAACATAGTACTTGAAGTTCTAGCTGAAGTAATAAGACAACAAAAGGAGATCAAGGGAATACAAATTGGTAAATAAGAAGTCAAACTTTCATTATTTGCAGATGATATGACAGTATACATAAGTTACCCCAAAAATTCTACCAGGGAACTCCTACAGCTGATAAACTCCTTCAGTAAAGTGACAGGCTACAAGATTAACTCAAAAAAATCAGTAGCCCTCCTATATACAAATGAAAAAGGGGCTGAAAAAGAAATCAGAGAAACATCACCCTTCACAATACCCACAAATAGTATAAAATACCTTGGGGTAACTCTAACTAAGCAAGTGAAACACCTGTATGATAAGAACTTTAAGTCTCTGAAGAATGAAATTGAAGAAGATATCAGAAAATGGAAAGATGTCCCATGCTCATGGATAGGTAGAATCAACATAGTAAAAATGGGAATCTTACCAAAAGCAATCTACAGATTCAATGCAATCCCCATCAAAATACCAACACAATTCTTCACTGACTTGGAAAGAACAATACTTAACTTTATATGGAAAAACAAAAAACCTAGGCTAGCTAAAAGAATTCTCTATAATAAAACAAAATCTGGAGGCATCATGATCCCTGACCTCAAGCTCTACTATAGAGCTATAGTAATAAAAACAGCTTGGTACTGGCATAAAAACTGACATGTGGACCAATGGAATTGAATTGAAGACCCTGACATTAATCCACACACCAATGAATTTATGATTTTCGACAAAGAAGCCAAAACTGTACCATGGAAAAAAGAAAGCATCTTCAACAAATGGTGCTGGCATATCTGGATGTCAACAAGCAGAAGATTGCAAATAGATCCATATCTCTCACCATGCACAAAACTCAAGTCCAAGTGGATCAAAGACCTCAACATAAATCCAGTTATACTGAACTTGATAGAAGAGAAAGTAGGAAGTAGTCTGGAATGAATTGGCACAGGAGACCACTTTCTGAATAAACACCAGTAACACAGACACTGAGAGCAACAATTAATAAATGGGACCTCCTGAAACTGAAAAGCTTTTGTAGAGCAAAGGACATGGTCAATAAGAGCAAATGACAGCCTACAGAATGGGAAAAGATCTTCACCAACCCCACATCTGACAGAGGGCTGATCTCCAAAATATAGAAAGAACTAAAAAGCTAGACATGAAAATACTGATCAATCCACTTAAAAAATGGGCTACAGTGCTTAACAGAGAATTCTCAACAGAAGAATCTCAAATGGCTGAAAGGCATTTAAGGAAGTGTTCAACATCCTTAGTCATCAGGGAAATGCAAATCAAAACAACTCTGAGATACCATCTTACACCTGTCAGAATTGCTAAGATCAAAAACATGGAAGACAGCTTACGTTGAAGAGGATGTGTAGCAAGGGGAACACACCTCCACTGTTGGTGGGAATGCAAACTGGTACAGCCACTCTGGAAATCAGTATGGCGGATTCTCAGATAACTGGGAATAAGTCTTCCTCAAGACCCAGTTATACCACTCTTGGGCATATACCCAAGGAGTGCTCAATCTTACCACAAGGACACATGCACAACTATGTTCATATCAGCATTATTCGTAATAGCAAGAACTTGGAAACAACCTAGATGCCCTCAACTGAAGAATGGATAAAGAAAATATGGCACATATACACAATGGAGTACTACTCAGCAGTAAAAAAACAATGATATCATGAAATTCTAGGCAAAAGGATGGATCTAGAAAATATCATGTTGAGTGAGGTAACCCAGACTCAGAAGGACAAACATAGTATGTACTCAGTCATAAGTGGATACTAAATGGGAGGAAAGGGATGGCCAGACTACAACCCACAACTCCAGAGAGGCTATCTAACAGGGAAAGACCCTAGGAGGGACACACGGATGACCCTGTGAATGAGAAGTGGATGAGCTCTACATGAGTGGACTGGGTGTGGGGGGGGGTGGCAGAGGGCGAGGAGTGGGGGATGATAACATAGTGAAATGGGAGGGTCAAGCTGGAACAGGGACAGAGTGGGAGGGCAGGGAGGAAGATACCATGATAGATGAGGACATCATGGGAATAGGAAGAGGCAGGGTGCTGGGGAGACTCTCAGGAATCCACAAGGTTGATCCCACCTTGGTCTGCTAGCAGTGGTCCAGAGGGTGCCTGAACTGGTCTACTCTGGTGACCAGCCTAGCAAATAACCTAGCTGTCATCATAGAGCCTTTGTCCAGATGGAGGCAGATACAGACATCCATGGCTAGGCACCAGGCTGAGTTCTGGGAATACAATTGATGAGAAAGAGGAGAGATACTGCAGGTGAGGGACATTGAGATCATGATGGGAGGACTTGCAGAGATGACTGGCCACACTAGTGGAAACCCATGAGCTGTGGAATGGTGGCTGTGGAGCTCCCATGGGACTGGACTAGGATCATTGGATATGGAAGACGGTTGTTTGGCTCAAACTCTTTGGTGGGCACTCAGGCAGGAGGATCGGGATCTGTTCCTGGTACATGGGCAGGCTTCTGGGAATCCGGTGCCTGTGGTGTGACACCTTGCACAGCCTTGGTGCAGTGGGAAGGGGCTTGGACCTGCCTAGGCTCAGTGTGCTGGGCTCTGCTGAATCCCCATGGGAGACCTTGACTTGGGGGATGTGGGGAAGTGCGGTGGCTTAGGAAAGAGGGATGGGGGTGGGAGGAGGGAGGAGGTGGGTCTCTGGATAGTATGAGGAGTGAGTATAAAATTTCTTAATAAAGAAAAATAAAAGAAAAAAAGAAAAAATATGGCTCATTTGACACTTCAGAGTTGGCTTTTGTCAACTCTATGTGCATTTATATGTTAGGTACATGATAACAATTCATGCATTAGAAGAAAATATGCTGAAATAAATTGGATATTAATAGTTTTATTTCACTACAGATATTTTTCTTTTATGAATATTTTCATTATTTACATAATATGTGTTCACTTTTATTTGAAAATGTTTTACTATGTGATGTTTACTTTAAGTCAGTCTTGATATTTCATATTGAAGATGTAAATTAATATGAACTTTTACTTGTACAAAATCATTTATTTCTTCTTCTTTCTAGCCATGTGTTGCCTGTCAACATTATAGAAAAAGATAGTGTTTATTATACTATAACACCCTTCTTCAGTTCTAATGAGGTCTCATAGGGATTTGATATTTCCTGAATATCAAAACATTAGTTAATATCAAATTATATAGTGCTTTACCTTCATTAATGTTAATTAGAAAATTAAGGAGTACATCATATCTCTCCTACTGTTGAGTGGAAATGTTATGAAGCAATAATAACTTAAAATTCATACAGGAAGTTTTCCAATACTCCATCCTTTCGTACTGAAAATTTTATAGTCTGGTGCTATTTTCAACCTACTTAAAGTATTATTGATAATTAGTATAATTGATAATTCTCAAAACTATTTTTTTTCAGGAAAATCCAATACTTTAAATTTATTTTGAAATGTTTTCACCAACTCCAAGTTTCATATTGTAGGAGTCTCAGTAATATTTATATATGCTAATTAAAAATATGGTCAACATTTGATCACTTTAACAATTGTCACATCTATGCTGATTTATAGGGGAAAGAATAGTAAATCCAACAGTAGAGGAGTGTTCCACTTGTTCCACATCATCTCCAAAATAAGCTATCATGACTCTTTTTGATATTAGCCATTCTGACAGGTGTAAAATGGGTATCTCTCAGTTGAAGGGAATATTTTAAAACCTCATTCCATAAGCTGGGAAACCTAGAAAATGGATGAATTTCTAGATTTAGTCAAACCACAAAAATTCAACTTACAAAAAAAAATCAACAACTGAAACAGACCCATAGCAAATGAAGAGATTGAAAAAGTAAGAAAAACCTTTCCAACTAATGAGAATCTACAGCAGAATCCTACCAGACATTCAAAGAAGTTGGACAGCCTATACTTATTAATATTCAAAATATAAAAACAGAAGAAACACTACCCAAACTCCTTCAACAAGATCTGTATCATTCTAATACCCAAAACAACAAAATGTATATCAAATATGCCTGGTAAACATAGACTCAAAAACACAATGGAATACTTGCAATAAGGCATACATCAAAAAGATAATACCTCATAAGAAAGCTGACTTTAACCCTGAAATGCAAAGATGGTTCAACATATGCAGGTCAATAAACATAATAAAACACATAAACAAAACTTAAAGACAAAAGTGATATAGTCATTCAAATAGATTCAGAAAAATTCTTTGACAAAATCCAACATGCCTTCATGATAAAAGTCCTACAGAATATAGGGTAAAAGGAAACAACTAAACACAATACAAGTTAAATATAAGAAACCCACCACTGAAGTTAGAAACAAAACAGAGATGTCCACTCTCCACACTGCTTTTCAAAACTGGGGTTGATGTACTAACTGGAGCAATAAGACAAGAGAAGAAAATGAAAGGAGCACAAACAGAGAGAGAAGAAGTCAAACTGTCCATATTTGTGGATGATGTGATACATTAGAGATACCAAAAATTCTACAGAAAAACAATCCCAAAATGATAAACTAATTCAGCAATTTGGGCAGATAGAGAATCATCTTGCTCAAATAAATATCTTTTCTATATATCAATAACAAAGGCACAGAGAAGAAATTCATTAAGATACTCCCATTCACAATAGTCTCAGAAACTATCTAGTAATAAACCTAACCAAAGTGGTGAAGGAATTCTACAATTAAAACTTTAAATCTCTTAAGACAGAAATGGAGAAAGACAGTAGAAAATAAAAGACATTCCATGCTCACGGCTTGGTAAAATTAACACTGAGAAAATTTATCAAAAGCTATTTTATCACTGCAATTCCAATAAAATACCCACCTCCTTCTTCACACAAACAGCAAAAAAAAAATTACCCAAAATTCATTCAAAAGACCCCAGACAGCCCAAATAATTCAGAACAAAGAACAATACTGAGGTAATTACATTCCAGATCTTAGGATAAATTACAGAGCCATAGTAATAAAAACATTATCCACTGACATGAAAACATACATATTTGACAAAGATGCCAAAACATTTGAGAGAGAAAATAAAACATCTTCAACTAATGGTGTTGAGGAAATTGGATATCCACAAGCAAAAGAATGAAATTAGACTAGTATCTGTCAACTTGCATAAAAAGAAACACCAAATTGATTAGAGACCTAAACCTGAAACTGGTAGAAGGATGCATGGACAGTACCCCACATGATATTCATATAGGAAAGGACTTTCTGAATAGGCATCCATATGCTCAAGAGCTGAACAAATAGAATTTCATAAAACTGAAGATTCTGCATGGCTAAAGGAACAATTCACCAGGTGAAAAGGAGATCCACAATATGGCAGAGTAAAAATAGATAAATAAAAACTGAAAATGAACTAAAATAAAATAAAAACAAATAAACAAAGAAAATGACCAATTAAAAAAAGTGGACCTGGTACCTATACAGAGAGTTATAAAAAGAAGAAAAAAATGGATCAAGAAATCTCCAAAAAAGATCATCATCCTT
This sequence comes from Peromyscus attwateri, assembly GCA_902168425.1. Lineage (NCBI taxonomy): Eukaryota > Metazoa > Chordata > Mammalia > Rodentia > Cricetidae > Peromyscus > Peromyscus attwateri. The sequence goes on from CABHPP010001314.1 coordinate 51,594, forward strand.
AGTTAGTAGGGAAATGCAAATCAAAAGAATTTTGTAATTCATCTTACCTCGGCCAGAATGGCAAAGATTAGCAAAACAATGGCCAACAAATGGTAGGAGTGGTACTCAAGCCTTGGAGTCCTTAGGGACTGGAGGTAGGGTAGCAGGAATGTCTCCTGAAGACAGATTGTTAAGGTAGAGGAGAGCAGGAAGGATAGTGAACCTCCTGTGACCTAGCCCAGTAATACTGATTCATCACTATCAAGAAGCCATTATATACACAATGATTCACATTCTATGTTGTGCATAGTTTGCATTGTGGTCACCTTTACGTTAGCATGCATCATGGCTACCATGTCACATATGGTAGAGTCATCGACTTAACTCATTCCTGTGCTTATGGAAAGAGAGCCCTTCTCCTAACAGCTTTGCTCAGTGTTTAGAGGGATAAAAACCTAGATGTGTTTCTAAGGTATTGTATTTCTTAATGATACTATGTCCTCAGACTTAAATAATTAGACTTAAAATATTACGTCTAATAATTAGACTTAAATAAATCCAATGTTCTAGGATTAGGGAGTATCATGACAGTATGTCGATTCAGTGGTTCATGGTGGATAAATGAAAATAACAGAAAGTCAAAGTTTAGATTCAATGAGGAAACTTGATTTCTACATTAACATGAAGTTGATAATTTGGAAATCAATTCGGCAGAACCATTAGTTTCATCAGAAAGAGACACAAACTGTATAGAGAGGGGCATGGACATAATACTGGTGTTCAGATGTACATCTGTGGAAAAGGATTCTGTGACTCATGGAGACCATAGAAAACAAAACTAGGATTGAGAGTCTCCAGTTCTACAGAACATAGTCTGCTATTGTGTCCTGGTCAGACCTGCCATGGGGCCTTTTTGACTCTTTCCCCTTTTATTTACCATGGCATCATCTGGTGTAAAAAAGTTTGTATCACCATAAATGGCTTTCCCATGAGCAGTCTCTTGGTTCACAATTGTGACAGAATCCACTAAGAGGATTTCATGTCTTGGGACTGGTTCTCTATGGTCTTGGATGAAATCATACAGCTTGTGGCTGGAGAAGATCCTATAAAATATTTTTATGCATATTGTTTGTTATTCTGAAAGCAAGGCCTCAGATTCAATGCCTGAGGGAAGTAATTATTGGATAATTCCACAGCAGAGTGAAGATTCCTGTCAGAAAGAACTTGGGATGATTCAAGGGATAGCTCCAGTCACCAATAAAATTAGAAACAAACACTTACACACATGAGATATGTATATACGTGCTGGACCCTGCAGAGTCCACCTTACCATGCTCATGGGTGGGCAGATACTTTGTTACTATGCGGTGCTCTTGGATTTTTATCTCCTGCTTTCTTCAGATTCCTATTCTTGTGTGCTCCTACAGAAGCAGCGAGTGCTTAGTCAGAATGAACTACCATTTAACTGGTGAAGGAAATGTGGTGATTGTGGGACTTTTCCCAGCTTTTGCTGTCTACCCACTCAACAAAACAACTGATTGGATAATGACAAAATTTAACAGAGATATTATGATCGAGTAAGTCTTTTATTCATTTATTCCTTTTCAAGGTTTGGCATTCTTATGCCCTAGGGGAAATACAGACTCAAACATTATTCCATCTCTGTCCCATTAAGATATTTCCTAGAGACTCTTCTGGTATTTTCAAATAGAAGAAGGAATTTGGATTTTATTCTTTCTCTTTTCTGTTGTAGACACAGAATTTCCGCCATATTCTCTGTCATGCCTATATCTCCTCAGGATTTTGAAGTCTGAAATGCTAGTTCTGCAAGAGAAAGATTATATAATAGAGGATTGATAGAATATTTGAAGGGATTCTAGAGGTCTAAACACGCTCCTGTGAGAAGGGATAATGTCACTACAGTTAGTTGTTAGCTATTTCCTCGTATGAGGCTGTAGTAACAAATATTGTCTCTGTTTGCTGCAGAAGATTTCAGAGCAGGAATGTCAGAATTAGACACTGGGACCTACTGTCTGCTATAGAAATGCCTTCATCTGTCTCAGATCCTTCATTCGACTTCTAATATTATATTATCTGATAACTTATGATGTTCATCTGTTTGCTGCCTATATAATATATCTATTTTGTATTTGTTTCAATGTCCACACCATGCTCCATCCCCACCCTCTGTCCACCCAAAAAATCTATTCCACTTCCCCTTCTCAGGGAGATCCATGAGTCCCCATTAGAGCCCTCCTTGTTACCTAGCCTTTCTGGTTCTGTGAATAGTAGCATGATTACCATTTACTTAGCAACTAATATACACCTATAAGTGAGTACATATCATGTTTGTCATTCTAGGTCCATGTTACATCACGAAGGATTAATTTTTTCTGGTTGCATCCATTTGTCTGCAAATTTCATGATGTCATTTTTTCTAACAGTTGAATAATACTCCACTGCATAAATATAACAAATTTTCTTTATCCATTCTTTGGTTGAGGGAAATCTATATTGGTTGCAGCTTCTGGCTATTATGAATGTTGTTGAGTATGTGTATTTGTGGTAGGAGGGAGTATCTTTTGGGTATAAGCACAAGAGTAATATAACTGGGACATGAGGTAGACCAATTCTGAATTTTCGGAGGAACTGCCATATGAATTTCAATAGTGCTTGTATGAATTTGCACTCCCACCAGCAATGGAGGAGTGTTCCCCATGCTCCAAACACTCAGCATAAGCTGTCACTTCTGTTATTGATCTTAGCCATTCTGACTGGTATAAGATGGAAATTCAAAGTAATTGTGATTTCAAACAGTCAATTCATGTACTGAGCACAGGACCCGGTCCAACTGCCACCAGGTCAATCTCAATCCTCGGGGAAGTCTTTGCCCTTGAGGAGATGGAAATGGGGGGTGGGCCGGGGGGGGGGGGGGGGGGCGGGAGGAGAGAGAAAGGGAGAATCTATGGCTGATATGTAAAGTTGAATTATATTGTAAAATAAAATAAAATAAATTCAAAAAAAACCAAAGTAATTGTGATTTATATTTCCCTGATGGCTAAGGATGTTGAACATTTCTTTAAGTGTTTCTCAGTCATTTTGGCTTCTCCTATTGAGAAGTCTCTGTTTAGATTTGTACTTCATCTTTTCACTGGATTATTTGGTTTGTTGATGTCCAGTTTCTTCAGATCTTTATATATTTTGGATATTAACCCTCTATCTGAAGTAGAGTTGGTGATAACTTTTCCCCATTCTGTAGGATGGAATCTTGTCCTATTGATGGTGCTCTTTGCATTACAAAAGCTTTTCAATTTCATAAGGTCCCATTTATTAATTGTTGGTCTTAGTGCCAGGACTAACTATTGATGTGCTGTTCAGGTAGTCATCTCCTATGCCAGTGCATTCCAGGCTACTCCCCACTTTCTGTTCTGTTAGGTTCAATGTGTCTGGTTTTACTTTGAAGTCTTTGATACACATGGACTTGAATTTTATTCAGGGCAATAAAGTCAATCAATTTCAATTCTTCTGCATGCAGACATATAGTTAAACCAGCACCATAGTGGAAGATGCTTTCTTTTTGCCTTGTGTCTCTCTGGATTCTTCATCAAAGATTAGGTGTCCACAGGTGTGTGGATTTATGTCTGGGTCTTCAATTAGACTCCATTGATCATCCTATCTGTTTTTATGCCAGTACCATGCAGTTTTTATTACTACAGCTCATAGCACAGTTTGAAATCAGGGATAGTGTTACCTCTGGAAGTACTTTTATTGTACAGAATTCCTTTTACTATCCTGGGTTTTTTGTTTTTCCATATAAATTTGAATATTATTCTTTAAAGGTCTGTAAAAAATTGTCTTGGAATTTTGATGAGGATTGTATTGAATCTGCAGATTGCTTTTGGTAAGATGGCCATTTTTACTCTGTTGATCCTACCAATTCATGATTGTGGTAGACCTTTCTATTTGCTGATATCTTCTTAATTTTTTTTCTTCAAAGACTTGAAGTTTTTATTATACAAGTCTTTCAAATGCTTGGTTGCTTACTTGGAGTTACCCCAAGATACTATCTGTGAATATTTTTAAGGGTGTTATTTTCCGAATTTCTTTCTCAGTCCATATGTCCTTGTATATGGGAGGGCTACTAAATTTTTTGAGTTAGTCTTGTATCCAGCCACCTTGCTGAAGGGGTTTATCAGGTATAGGAGTTCTCTGGTAGAATTTTTTGGGTCACTTATGTGTATTATCAGATCATTTTCAAATACTGATACATTGAATTCTATCTTTCCAATTTACATCTACATAATTTCATTCAGTTGTCTTATTGCTACAGCTAGAACTTCAAGTACTATATTCAATAGATATGGAGAGAGTAGACAGCCTTTCTGGTTTCCAATTTTAGTGGAACTGCTTTAAATTACTCTTTATTTAACTTGATATTGGCTATAGGCTTGCTATAATTTGACTTTACTATGTTGAGGTATGATCCTTATATCCCTACTCTCTCCAGGCTCCTTAGTTTTTAGTTACATTTGCATGGAAGCTTTTTTCCATTCTTTAACGATAATTTGGGGGCTATTATTAGTTATGAATTGTGTTTCTTGGAGACAGCACAAATCTGGCTATTGTTTTCTGATTCAACCTCTATACCTTTTATCATAAGTAATATTATGAGACCACAAATATTAAACGTTATTATTGAATGGCATATATTAATTCCTGGAATTTTGTTTGTGTTTTTCGATATTTCATTAGAGGTTTATTATTTAGACTTATTTTTCAGTAACAAGTTCTGGAATTGTTTATTGTTTCCTCTGCCAACTTGAATAAGTTTATCTTTTGCTTCAGACCTAACTTTTCCTTCATTTGCCTTTTGCAAAATGGGTTTAGTGGTCATAATTTTCTTCAACCACTTTTTATCATGAAAAGTTTACCTTTCTCTGTCATTATGATTGCTAGTTTTCTGGGTATAGTAGCCTGGGGGAGCATTGCAGCTGGTCCATAACTTGTAGATTATCAGCCCAATCTATTCTAGTTTTCTGGAATCTAATGAAAGAATTTGTTGCTATTCTGATGGGTCCCTCTTTGAATACAACTTGATCATTCTCATTTGTAGCTTTCTATATTCTTTCTTGGTTCAGTATATTAACCATCACTATTGATGGTTATTGATCACTATTATAACATAGGAAGTTTCTTTCGGGGAACTTTATATTTGGAATTCTGTAAAATCAAATAGACTTATATATCTATAGAAGATACCAACCAAAAACTAAAGAATATGCATTCTTCTCTGCACCCCATTAAATATAGACTACGTAGTAGGATAAAAGCAAGTCTCTAATGTAGGGAAAATTTAAAGCACTGCATGCTGTCAGTCAATATGGACTAAATCAGGATATAAACAACAAAAAAGAAAGAACACAAATTCACATGGATGCTAAGTTACACAAAACTGAACCATAACTGACTGAAAGAAGAAATCTAGAAGGACATTGACATTTCTAGAATTGAATGGAATGATATCATAACATATCAAATCCTGTGGAAACAAGGGCAGCTGTCACAAGACAAAAGTTTATGGAACTGTGAATCCATTTCAAAAAGAAATGAAAAATTCAACAGAAAGAATGAATGAAGCCAATACTAAGATCAGTAGCATGTTAGTCAAATCAACAAAAGAAGAAAGAGAATTCAAATAAATAAAATTAGAGATGGAAGGGGGGATTACAACAGACATTGAGGAAATTCAGATGATCATAAGGATATGATATAAAACACATATATTCCTTTAAATTGGAAAAAATTAAAGAAATAGATGAATTTCAGGATATAAAAATGACCTACCAATGAAGCTACAAGTGAAGTTAGTAGTTCAAATAGACGAATAACATTCAGCAAAATTAAAACATTAACTAAAAATATCCCAATTTAAAATAAAATTTTAAGTTGGATGGAGTCAGTGCACAATTCTTCCAGGCCTTCAAAGAAGAGCTAACATTAATATTTTTCAAACTATTACACAAAATAGAAAAAGAAAGAACATTTACTTTGGAAGATGGTATTACCCTGATTTCAAAAAACATACAAACACCCTATTATAAAATGAAGAAAAATTAGAGGGCAACCATTTATGAACATAAAAACAAATAAAATGCTTAAAAACTGAACTGAAGAACACACAAAAATGATGATACACCATGATCATGTTGGCCTTATCCCATAGATGCAGGACTGGTTGAGCACTTCAAATCAATGAATGTAATCCACCATTTAAACACACTAAATGACAGGGAAAAAATGAATCATCTGGTTAAATAGAATAAGGCCTCTAACAAAAATCCAAGATTACTTCATGATGAAAGTCTAGGAGGAAATAGGTACAAATAGAATAAAGTCTGTTTTCTTATCAAATGAGTTTAAGGTGTTAATCATATTGCATTTATATGAATCACTAAAAGCATGTCAACAGGGGAATTAACTTTGGCACACAAATCAAGGGACTATGTATAAAATACAAACTTAATTAAACAAAACTTTCCGAATATTATATTTTCCTTGTGAAATGTCATAATATTCTTTCATTTTTGTGGAAATTTGGTGGCTACCGAGTGCAAGTTATTTTACTCAGTAGTGACTAATATTAAGAGAATGAGTAGATATATCAGAAGGTAACATGATTGCAGTACAATATGAGAACTCAGTTTACTTTTGCAGTTCACAAAGAAAAATGGGGGAGGGAGCATTACAGTGCAGATGTGTAAACATGTTCCTTTTGGAGAAATGAGGGGGAAAAGCAGGAAAAAACCTAGTTTATGTGCCACAAACTATGTGTTATTAAATACAGATGAAGATAACAACCCCTATTTGAAGTTTTCACTGTCTAGAATCATGTGCATGCACACACACAATAGAAAAATATATATACATATCACACAACATATATAAAAAAATTAATTGTTATAAAAATGTCAACTGATGTTCAAACAGGTTGAATGACCTGGAAGTTCATGAATTAAACAATGTCTTAGTAACTAGTGGTAACTTGATCAAGAAACATTTCATTTTTCATCGTTGTGCAGATTGAAAGTTGAGTTCTAGGAGATCTGAAGACCTACTTCTAACTCATGGACAGAATTTATCACAGATATAAAGCAACTGAATCTTTGCTTACCCTCTTAGAGCTCAAGCTGTTGGGACGTTCACATTTAAGGTTTTTTCACAGTCTTATAGAAATAAAACAAAGAGCCTTTTAAGTCATATAGGAATTTAATACAGTAGCAGCTTCTTAAAATATATACATATATGAAAGAAATCTCAATGGAATCACCAAAAAAACTGGGGAGAGAAAGCCCCAACAAAATATTTCTTACCAACAGAAAAAACTTCTACTTCTGGGAAGGGTTAACTGAGTTGTTAGCAAAACAAGCCCCCTGGAAATGCCCAAACAACCCAGGCTACTGCCAAAGCTATTGGCTGCTCTCCACAAATTGATGATAAAGCCCCATTGCTGAAGACAACACTGCAGGACTCATTGAACATGGAGATGTTGAGCTAGTGCCTACCTAGAGTCTTTGATCCTATATGCTAGTGTTCATGGTACTGGAAGGCAGGCTGCAGAGAGATTGCATGGAGATAAACACAAAACTCCAATCTACAATGATGTCCTGCCTGCAAGTTATACTGGTGCAAAAAATGGCTCAAAGCTTGTAGGACTAAACAACCAATATCTGATTGGATTTTAGGTTCACTCCGTGAGATGGAACCCAACACTTCTCGGAATGTCAAGAACTTGAAACAAGATAGGCCATGGAACCAGGGGGAAACCAAATACTATTGTTTTGCTAAAGACATGTAGCAATGTAATGTCTCCTAAAGATATTTTGCAATATTCATAGATCATTGTGTCACTCAGTTATCATCAGAGATGTTCTCTCCAGCCATGGAACACTCAGTCCTAAATGAGATGTCTTCTAAAAGTCCCTTCCCTCAGGGCTCAGGGAACCTGATAGAAGAGGAGGTGGAAAGAGTATATGAGTCAGAGAAAGTGGAAGACACTGAGGAAACAAGACTTTCTAAACATAGCAGGACTGGTGCACATATGAACTCAAGAGACTGGGAAGGATGCACAGGGTCTGTACCACTAAGACAGATGGGTTCCCAGCACTGAGAGGGGAAGTGGACACAAGCCCTCATCTTTAATACACAAGCCAACTCCAAGTTGTCACAAGCCTCCATCACTAACCCAGTTGCAAATACAATAATTAGTTTTCTTCAAGGGAGTCTCGTCGGGTGTACAAACAATTCTTAAGTGCAGGCCCCATGCTCAGTAGTAGAGGGAAAACAAAAAATAAACTTAATGGCATTTGTGGATGTTAAATTTTTTAAGATTACATGACTTTTGTGCACAATTATTTTTTCTGATTTCTTGTTTTCATGACTTTCTGTGTGTGTAAATATGTGTCTTTTCTTTTCTTGTGTTTGTCTTTTTTCTTTGGAATTTTTTCTTCTGTTTGTTTACTTATTTTATCCAACTTTGGCTTGTTTGTTTTTAATTTAATTTATCATGGTTTTTCGATAGCTGTTTGTTTTCTAGTGAGAGAGGAATAAAGGATATACATTTGAGCAGGAGGGGAATTGAGGGGAACCTAGAGTAGTTGGTGGAGGGGAAACTGTAATCAGATCACATTGTATGAAAAAATCTATTTTCAATTTGCTTGCACATATGTTATGGTTGTGTGGTGTGAGTCTTCCTCCTAAATATTGTTCTACCTTCTGTGCAGGTTCAAGTTGAGAAACTACCAATGTATTTTGGCCATGATGTTTGCCATTGAGGAAATCAATAGCAATCCCTACCTTTTACCTAATACATGCCTGGGATTCGAGGTCCATAATGTCTCAAATGGTCAAAGGTGCACTCTGGCAACTCTTTTTGGCTCATTTTCAGGCACTGGCGATGGCATCCCTAACTACAGATGTGCAAGAGAGAGCATGTCAGCTGCTGTACTTATAGGACCATCATGGGAAATATCTGAATACATCTGGACACTGATGGATCTTTACAAATTTCCACAGGTGAGAGAAGGTGATGGGGTAAGACATGATGTCAGCTCTGCTTGGTGATATTTCAGCTGTCTGTGAAGAAATGAGGCAAGCTTGAGTAACTCTTCATGGATAGGGAAATAAAGCAAGCACTGTTGACATATCTATATTTTTGTAGCATAGAAGAAAGAGAAGGGGAAGGAAGGGAGGAGCAGACACACCACTATTTAACCTCTAAATATTGTCTGTATTTCTGCAGGATATCAATCACACTGTAGTGTGTATGCATTAATTAAGTAAAATCAACCTTGATTCAGGGGGCAGAGCCTGCAAATAGTTGAATGGAATTAGCCATAGAGTGCTCTGATGAATCAGGAATACAGAGAGAGAGACAGCACAGGAAGGGGTAGGGAGGGACATGGAATTTGGTTCTTTGTTTTGCTTTGGGATGAATGGAGAGACATGTCTATTGCTGGGTCTCCAGTCAAACAGGAAGGTCAGATGGATGTACTTTGGTCTCTCTTATCTAACAGATTTTACCCTCACATCTGACTTCTGAGTCTTTGTTGGTAAATAAAATGATAGAGACTTAGTTTAAACCTACATGGAGCAGCTACCATGTACCCAGGCTGTGGTACTGGATGCCCCTCCAGGCTGCAGCCTGAGTGGCTGTTGGGGCACTTATTTCGGGGCCGTGGGGCTGTAGACAGTAATTAAAGTATCAGTAGATTCGTGTGCAGCTGCTGAGCTGACAGAAGAACATCACTGTATGTTCTCATAAACCCATAGGAAGACAGATTTGAACTTCAAAGCAGGATTGTCCTAAAGGTTTCAAACCATTGCTGTAGAATTGAGTTTATTTTTATGACAACGTTCTTCTTTCTGATTGTTTCTCCCTACAGCTTACTTTTGGGCCTTTTGATACTACCCTCAGTGAACAAAGAAGGTTTTCTTCCCTGTACCAGGTGGCCCCCAAGGACACAGCTCTGACACTTGGCCTTGTGTTTTTGATGCTTCATTTTCACTGGAACTGGGTTGGGCTGTTCATCATAGATGATCACAAAGGTGCCCAGATTCTGTCAGATTTGAGAAGTGAGCTGGAGAAAAATGGAGTCTGCATAGCATTTGTGGAAATGATCCTAGCCATCAAGGGTTCATTTCTGACCACACTCTGGAAAAATCAGGTGAAAATCCTGGAATCATCAGCAAATGTGATTATTATTTATGGGGACACTGATTCTCTGTTGAGCTTAATAGTAAATATAAAGCAGATGTTACTCACATGGAAAGTCTGGGTCCTGAACTCACACTGGGATCATTCCACATTTGATAACTATTTCCTGTTATATGCATTACATGGGACCCTTATTTTTTCACACCATAAGGAGGAGATTATTAATTTTACAGATTTTGTTCAGACAGCCAATCCTTCCAAATACCCAGAAGACATTTATCTTCATGTATTATGGCACTCATTCTTCAATTGCTCATTTTTGAGGAAAAACTGTAAAATTGTGGATAACTGCCTAATGCGTCCTTGGGATTCTTGCCAGGGAACATATTTGACATAGCAATGAGTGAAGAGAGTTACAATGTGTACAATGCCATCCATTCTGTGGCCCAGAGTCTACATGAGATGACTCTCAACCAAGTACAATTTCAAACTCTTGGAAAAGGAAAAGAGATAGTATTCTTCCCATGGCAGGTAATGTCACTCCTGTGGTATTATAACATCAGCAAGATGCCACTCTAAGGGTTTATAAATGCACTAAAACTAGACAGTACATAGTTTATTTTGTCAAAATCTATGAGAGAGACTGTGTAAGGAGGAGTCTGTTTTAAGTCGATATGTAGTTGTATTACAAGGGGTCATACAATATTTCCAGGGTAAAATTTTCAATACGAAATGTCCATTAACCCCAGAGATTTCACACAACAGAAAACACACAGACAGAGAATTGTCACAATGGACATGGATACTTCTAAAATGCTTATGTTACATAAATGAACACTCATAAAAACTTTCATTTTACATAGTGAATCTCTAAATATTTTCAAAACTTAATTGAATGTTACTAAATTTTCTTTTTTATTTTATTTATTTTATATGAGCATTAGTGTTTTGAATGCATGTATGTCTGGTGAGGGGTTCCGTTCCCCTGGACCTGGAGTTACAGACAGTTGTAAGCTGCCATGTGGGTTCTGAGAATTGAGCCCCTGTCCTCTGTTAGAGCAGTTGGTGCTCTTAATCTCACAGCCAACTCTCAGGCCCAGGTGTGACTATATTTTAAAAGAAGGTGGGAGTTTTCTCCATGCACATATGTGATTTAGGAGTGCTTGGTTCTGTTTTCTAATGGAACTAATTGGAATATTTTAGAACCATAATGATGTTTCCATTATCTTTGGGTATAATTTAATTGATATGAGTGATACCTGTATTAAAGGTGCTTTTCACAATCAGAATTAAAATCAAGAAGAGATGTTGCCTAATTCTGCCTCTGTTGTACCTCTCTGGAGTTCATGTATCATAACAGCATGCATCTCTTCCAGCTTCACCCTTTTCTAAAGAACACTGAACTCATCAATCATGTTGGAGACCAGGTGGTTCTGGATTGGAAAAGGAAATCTCATGCAGAATATGACATTCTTAATTTTTGGAATTTCCCAAAAGGTCTTGGGATAAAAGCAAAAGTAGGAACATTTTCTCCAAATGCTCTAGAGGGCCAGAAATTCTCCTTGTCATCTCAAGTGATACAGTGGGCCACAGGATTAACAGAAGTGTGTTTCATCTTACTTCACTATTTTGACCTGTATGTAAATTTCAAAAAACATATTTATGCCCACACAGGACCCATTTATAGACACATAATAACCACCACTATAAAGAATTCTCTTCATATCTAACTTTTCTGGATGAACTATATATTTTCCAGTCTGGCCATTTATTTAATATGGATTTTCATCATTATCACAGATCATCTGACAAAAGATTTATTTGATCTCATTTTGAAAGTTTTCAGCCAATGGTCAGTTGACCTTTGTAGCTAGGGTTTTTCTCTCAGGGTCCCGCCAAACCCCGGCAGTCCTGTAGCCCACTTATAAAATAAACATACAGACACTTATATTATTTAAACTGCTCGGCCATTAGCTCAGGCCTACCATTGTCTAGCTCTTTCTCTTATATTCAGCCAATTTCTGTTAATCTATATGTCACCACATATTCCGTGGCTTTACCTGCTGCCTTTACATGCTGCTCCCTGGACGGCAGGTTGGCTTCTCCTCCAGACTCCACCTCACAGCCTCTCCTCTCTGTTTCCCGCCTATCCTATACTTCCTGCCTGGCTGCTGGTCAATGAGCGTTTTATTTATTTAAACATACAGGACATCCCACAGCAGGCCTTTTGCTTCTCGGCCCCTGTCAAGACAGAAGAGCATGAGGAAAATATTTAGATGTGATAGTTGTTGGTTTTGCTGTTGCAAAAAGGCTACTTAACAAACAGTATGGGAGGTTTTCCTTGTGTCATAGTTTGAGGGTATATTCATTCACTGCAGGAAGTCATGTTTTAAGGTGGTAGAGACAGCTGTTCACATTGCATCAACAGTCAGGAGGCAGAGATAGCTGGATGCTAGTTATCATCCTTTCTTCCTTTACATTCATTAGGGACCAGGACCAATAACTCGAGATCGCCCACTTTAGAGAAGTTTTTCACCTCAAGTAACCTAATGTAGAAAACCTTTCACCATAGTTCTCCTAGATTGTTTTCCACGAAGGTTCTAGGATGAACCACTACCATGGAAGACAAGATGAATATTTACCATGGAAGAAAAAAAATATTTGCCTTTCTGTAGCATGAGTCTTAAAAGAGTCTTATTAATAAAATCAAACCTCAGCCAGGAATTGGAGTAAATGCTGGAAGGTCAGAGAAATAGAACAAGCCACAGCTATCTCACCTTGCTGGATCTTCAGCTGGTCTTGCTTCCTCAGATTGGAAGCCTCTATGTCCTCATATCCGAGTGACTCTCAGCTGAACTGCTGCTAGAAGCCTGAATGCTTAACCAGGCCAAATGCCTAACCAGGTCAAATGCCTCTCCAGGGCAAATGCCTCTCCAGGGCAAATGCCTCTAGTTTCTGGTCCTCACGCCTTATATACCTTTCTGCTTTCTACCACCACTCCCTGGGATTAAAGGCGTGGGTCACCATGCTTGGGTGTATCCTTGAACACATGGATTTCTGCCTCTGGAATGCTAGGATTAAAGGCGTGTGCTACCACTGCCTAACCTCTATGTTTAATATTGTGGCTGTCCTGTTCTCTGACCACAGATAAGTTTATTAGCATACACAATATTTTGGGGAACACAATACCACCACATTTTCTATCCAGGAGTCAAGAGACAATAGGTTGTAGTCTCATCAAGACATGCTACCAAGGACCTAAACTCTTACTTTTATGCCTCATCTCATAATCTTTCAACAATTTGCCAATAAAGTGATGTTGTTAGGGTCAAGCATTTACCACATGGGCCTGTAAATGATGCACTTTAGCAATAAAAAATTCAACTGTATGAATTTAGAAATATTAACATAAATAAATTAATAGTTCTATATTCAAAAACACTCTATTAGAGATTCTATAAAACATGGCCATTTGCTAACATTCATATTATTATTCTCAGATTCCTCAGTCTGTATGCAGTAAGAGCTGTCATCCTGGATTCATGAAAACCCACCGAGAGGGTGAGGCTTCCTGTTGCTTTGACTGCAAGCAATGCCCAGAGAATGAGATTTCCAATGAGACAGGTACATTTCAATCGTGCAGAAAACATCAGAGCTCTCCACACCTTCAATATCCAAGCAAATGAAAAATATCTGTAAGTGAACTGCAATTAGTTCACTTCAGTGAAGACAATCAGTTTTCTTCCTCCCATCTGTTAGAAAACAACAGGTTGTAATTCATTTTTCCCACTGGAAAAACACACTGGTGGCATTGAAATTCATACCTGCTTTGTGTTCTTGAATCCTTGTGGACATGTCTGTCTACAGAAAACCACTCTTCCCACACACCAGTGCAGTATGCTTCATGTCATCATGCACTTTGTCTCTATTTCTTCTCTATTGCTGTGGAAAGGCACTATAACCAAGCAACTTATAAAGAAGACATTTAATTGGCTTACAATTTCAGATTGTTAAGGGTTCATGAAGGCACAGCATGTGTGGTAGATTGATGAGATAGGCCCCCAAAGGTTCATATGCTTGCATACTTGGCCTACAGGTGTGAAACTGTTTGGGAAGGATTAGGATATGTGGCCTTGTTGAAGGAGGTCTGTCATTCAGGGTGGGAATAGAGATTTCAAAAGCCTGCTTCATTCCCATTTATGTCTCCTCTCTCTCTCTCTCTCTCTCTCTCTCTCTCTCTCTCTCTCTCTCTCTATGTATGTGTATGTATGTGTGTGTGTGTGTGTGTGTGTGTGTGTGTGTGTGTGTGTGTGTGATGCCTATAGATCAGATGTAAGCTCTCAATTATTTTTCCTGCTCCATTCCTTCCTTCCTGCAGCTTGCCATGTTCTCCATCTGGAACTGTGAGCCTACAATTATATTCTTTCTTTTATTAGTTGTCTTTGTTATGATATCTTGTCACAGCAATAGAAATTTAACTAAGACAGTGTGATGACAGGAACAATTGAGACTTTACATACTGATTCACAAGTAGGAGACAGAGAAGACACACTCTGTATGACAAGATCCTTAAAACCATTCCACAACAACAGGCCTCTCTCAAAAGGTCCACATCTGCTAATCCTTTCCAAATAGCTCCACAAGTTGAGGACAATATGTGATGTAAGGGGGAAAATTCTCACTCAAACCACCACAGCTTTCTCCCTTATACCCAAAGACTTGTGAACATATGATGATTTTATTTTTTTACTTTAATTAAATTTTAGATAATTCTATATATTATACAATACATCCTGAAAACAGCCTCCCTGTCCTTCCCTCCACCCAGCCACACACACTACCTACCTCCCCTTCTTCCCCAGATCCACAGTTTTTTTTCCGTTCCTTTCCGAAAATGACAGGCCTCTGAGTGATATCAACTGAACCTGACATAACAAGATACAATAGGACTGAGCATAAACTCTCATATCAATGCTGGACCAGACAACCCAGTAGGATGAAAGAGTCCCATGTGCAGACAAAAGGTACACCCACTTCTGCCGCGGACTGGGTCTCAGTAGGGCCACCAGACCGAGGGAGAACGGGGTGAAGATACTCAGGATAATTGGGATACGGAGATGACAGACAGACACAGACACCAGAGTATGCTGTGAAACTGCTGCAATTTTACTGAACATTAGGCTGAGATTTTATACAATGTTAACAAGGAACTAAGCCAAGGAACAAAAAGAAAGCAATAGACACAATCTCTTGTGGTCATACAATGTGGTTTTCAGAATGATTAATCTTCTAAACAGAGACATGCTGTGGCCTGAATCCAAGAGCCTGGCCACATACTCAATAACTGGTAATCCATTTCTAGTAATTTATTAAAGACAGTTACAAAGTCCTCGCCAAGAGCCTTAGCCCACCTCTTTAGTAGAGGAGCCATACCCCCCAATATAGCTGACCTTGTCTACCTATCATATGTACACCATACCTTTCTGCTTCTAGCCAGCCTTTCCATAAAAGGCAACTGATTCCACAACATTCTTTTTCCCCTGATTTACCCACCGATTCTCTTCATAGTTATAAGCCCCTGTAAAAGGGAGTGGATCTAAGTAATTCCTACTTCTGGGATTCCAACGAGGGGGTGTCCACCATTTCCCATTAATATGGTATTGACTGTACTTTCCAACTATTTTTGTGGGAGTTGCCTAAGTTTTCTTTCTTGTGAGTTTACATAAGCTGAGTGAGGGTTACCTAGCAATCTTTCTACTTTTACATTTCCTTCCTTAAAATCCATGGGAACCTGAATCATCAGCTCTTTTTGTTCTAATCCATCCATGAGTGCCCCCCACTGAAGTAGGGGGTTTTTGTGCTATCTGTCCAAGGGCTTGAATCATTGGGGGCAGTGTCAATGTAACAATTGAGGAGTTATCAAGTACGTCAAGCAAGGGTCTGCGGAGTCCAGGCACAGGGAGGCTGTTATTGTCGGGAAAGAGGAAAGAAGCAGGAGTCTTGCCAACTGTCCACGGAAGGCTGGTCTTTAGGGAACAATGTACCCAGGAACCATTACTCGGGCTGATTGCCAGGGGACCACCGGGGGCCTAGCCTCGAGAGACACATGCCCCCTTCCTCGTGAGACCACCAGATCGGCATTTGTCACACGGGCGACACCGTCGCCGATGTGGCACACTTCCAACTGTTAGGAGTCCCACAAAAATCTCAAGCTAAAATAAATTCAGCATGTATTCAGAAGGCCTAGCACAGACCCATGGAGGATCCCTGATTGCTGCTTCAGTCGCTGTGAGCCCCTATGATCCCTGCTTATGTGATTCTTTAGGCCATGATCTATTGGTGACTTCAAACTCTCTGACTCCTACAATCCTTCCTCCTCCTCTTCTGTGTTGTTTACCAAACTTCCTATAATGTTTGGCTGTGGGACTCTGCATCTCATTGGCTGCTGGAGTAAATCTTCCTGATGATGACTGGGCTAGGCACCAATCAATGATTATATCAGAATATGATTAGAAATCATTTCATTGACTTTTTTCTTTATTTCTTTACTTCCTTTTTCTTTTCAGTAGTGTTTGGTTCTCTTCTAGGTATCTGAGCATTCAGCTTCATGTTCCTGGCCATCCAGGCAGTGTCAAGCATGGGCTGTTTCTCATGACTTGGGCCTCAGGACAGATCAGTCACTGATTGGCCACCCCGTAAGCTCTGAGCCATCACTGCACCAGTACAGCTTGTTGGCAGGGCAGGTTGTGGGTGGAAAGTTTTGTGGCTGGATTGGTGTCCAAGTCCTACCAATGAAAGCCTAGCCTGGTGAAATAAGATGGCTAGTTTAGGCTCCATATCCCCCATAACAAGGTGTCCTCTTAAGGGTTGCCCTCATAGCTTCCAGAAAGTATTCACTGCACTAGATTTCCACATAGTTCCCTATATATCTACCTATTCCAATAGTCTGTCCTTATACTCTCTCCCTTTGTCCCTCATTCTGCACCTGATCCCTCCTCTTCTCATCCCCACCTGCCTCCAGTACACCCACAAAAATCAATTACATTTCCCTTTCCCAGGGATGTCCATTTGTCACCCCTAGAGCCCTACTTGTTACTTAGCCTCTCTATGTATGTGGAATGTAGTGTGATTATCCTCTACTTAACAGCTAATGCTCACTTATAAGTGAGTAAATATCTTCTTTGTCTTTCTTATTCTGGATTACCTCACAAAGGATGTTTTCTTTTCCTACTTCCATCCACTAACCAGCAAATTTCATGATGTCTTTTTTTTTTCTAACAGATGAATAATACTCCCTTGTGTAAATGTACCACATTTTCTTTATCCAGTCTTTGGTTGAGGGATATATAGATTTTTTCCAGTTTCTAGCTATTATGAATAACATTGCTGTGATCAGGGTTAAGCAAGTTTCTTTATGAGAGGATGGAGTGTCCTTTGGGTATGTGCCCAAGAGTGGTATATCGGGGTCTTGAGGTAAGTCAGTTCTCGATTTTCTGAGGAATCACTATATTGATTTTATAGTGGCTGTACAAATTTTCACTCCCACCAGCATGGAAGAGTGTTCCCCTTGCTCCATGTCTTCACTAGCATAAGTAGTCACTTGTGTGATTGATCATAGCCATTCGGACTGGTGTAAGATGGAATCTCAAAATCATTTTGGTTTGCACTTCCCTGATGGCTAAGGATGTTAAACATTTCTTTGAGTGTTTCTCAGCCATTTTAGTTTCCTCTATTAAGAATTCTCTGTTTAGATTTATACCTTATCTTTTCATTTGATTATTTGGTTTGTTGATGTCTAGTTTCTTTAGTTCTTTATATCATTTGGATATTAGCCCTCTATTTGATGTAGAGTTGGTGAAAACTTTTTTCCATGTGTAGGCTACCATTTTCTCCTATTGAGGTGTCCTTTGCCTTACAGAAGCTTATCAGTTTCATGGGCTTCCATATTTTGGATGTTGATCTTAGTCCTTGTGCTATGGGTGCTCTGTTCAAGAATTCATCTCCTGTGCCAAAGGGTTCAAGGCTACTCCCCACTTTTTCTTCTGTTAAGTTCAGTGATTCTGGTTTCTTTTTCAGTGAGTCTGAGTTTATGTTGAGGCTTTTGATCCATTTGGACTTGAGTTCTATGCAGGATGATGATTATAAATCTATTTGCTTTCATCTACATTCAGAAATCCAGTGAGATCAGTACCATTTAAGGACTATGTTTTCTTTTTTTATTGTGTCTCTCTGGCTTCTTTATCAAAATTCAGGTGTCCATAGGTGTGTGGATTTAAATCTGGGCATTCTATTAGACTCCATTGATCAACCTATCTGTCTTTATGCCAATACTTTATGGGTTTTGCTACTATAGTTCTGTAATAGAGTTTTAAATCAGGGATGGTGATAGCTCCAGCAGTTCTTTTATTGTACAAGATTGTTTTAGCTATCCCAGGTTTTTGCTTTGCCATATGAAATCGAGTCTTGTCCTTCAACTCTGTAAAGGGTGGAATTGTGTTGCAATTTTGACATGGATTACATTGAATCTGTAGATTGCTTTGTTAAAATAGCCATATTTTCCTAGGTTGAACCTGCTGATCCATGAGCATGGGAGATCTTCCCATCTTCTTAGGTAGTCTTCATTTCTTTCTTCAAACACTTGAAGTTTGTTATTCAAGTCTTTCACTTGCTTGGTTAGTGTTACCCCAAAAGATTTTATCTTGTTTATGGCTATACTGAAGGGTGTTGTTTCCCTGATTTCTTTCTCAAACACTTTGTAATTTGTAAAGGAGAGCTACTGAATTTTTTAATTAAACTTGTAAATTTTTAAATTAAACTTGTAATACAACTTGTAAACTTGTATTTTTATTAAACTTGCTGAAGAGGTTTATCAGCTGGAAGAGGTCCCTGATAGAATTTTGGGGTCAATTATGTATACTATCATATCATCTGCAAATAATGATACTTTCGATTCTTTCTTTCCTTCCAATTTGTATGCCCTTTATCTCCTTCAGTTGTCTTATTGTTCTAGCTAGAACTTCAAGTACTATATTGAGTACTTTTAGAGGAAGTGCACAACTTTGTCTTGTTCCTGAGTTTAGTGGAATTGCTTTGAGTTTCTCTCCATTTACTTTGATGTTGGCTATAGGCTTGATGTAAATTGCCTTTGTGATGATTAAGTATGTTCCTTGTATCCCTAATCTCTCTAAGACTTTTATCATGAAGGGTGTTGGATTTTGTCA
The DNA here is from genome assembly GCA_902168425.1 of Peromyscus attwateri. Classification (NCBI taxonomy): domain Eukaryota; kingdom Metazoa; phylum Chordata; class Mammalia; order Rodentia; family Cricetidae; genus Peromyscus; species Peromyscus attwateri. Next base: position 71,007 of record CABHPP010001314.1, read on the forward strand.
AAGGATTTTTCAGTATCCAATGAGATGATCATATGCAATTTTCTTTCTTTCAGTTTGTTTATATGGTGATTATATTTACTGATTTTCTTTTTTCACATTTTTAAATTTATTTTACAATTTAATTTAATTTTACATATCAGCCATGGATTCCCCTGTCCTCCCTCTACCAGTCACCCCCTCCCTCCCCCCAGCCCACTCCCCATTCCCATCTCCTCCAGGGCAAGGACTCCCCTGGGGATTCAGCACAATCTGGTAGATTCAATCAAGGCAGGTCCCCTCCTCCCTTTGCCCAGGCTGAGCAAAGTGTCCCTGCATAGGCCCCAAGTTTCAAAGAGCCAGCTCATGCACTAAGGACAGGTCTCGGTCCCATTGCCTGGGGGCCTCCTATCCAGAGGGCCTAAACCAGTTGCGGGCTCCTTAGCTATTGATTCATAGTTCATGTGTTTCCACGAGTTTGGCTATTTTTCCCTGTACCTTTTCCAATCATGGTCTCAACAATTCTCGCTCATATAAACCCCCCTCTTTCTCACCGATTGGACTCTTCTTTGAAGATCTGGTAGAATTCTGCTCTGAAACCATCTGGTCCTCGGCTTTTTTTTTTGGTTAGGAGAATTTTAATGACTGATTCTATTTCCATGGGGGTTATTGGAGTATTTAAATAGTTTATCTGGTTGATTTAACTTAGGTATGTGTTACCTCTCCAGAAAATCATCCATTTCTTTTAGATTTTCCAGTTTTGTGGAGTAGAGGTTTTTGAAGTATGACCTGAGGATTCTCTGGATTTCTGAAGTGTTAGTTGTTATGTCTCCCTTTTCATTTCTGATTTTGTTAATTTGGATGCTCTCTTTCTGTCTTTTGGTTAGTTTGAATAAGGGCTTGTCTATCTTGTTGATTTTCTCATAGAACCAACTCTTTGTTTCATTAATTCTCTGTATTGTTCTCTTTCTTTCTATTTTATTGATTTCAGCTCTCAATTTGATAATTTCCTGGCATCTATTCCTCCTAGGTGACTTTGTTTCTTCTTGTTCTAGAGCATTCAGGTGTGCTGTTAAGTCACTAGTGTGAGATTTCTCCAACTTCTTTGTGTGGGCATTTAGTGCTACGAATTTCCCTCTTAGCACTGCTTTCATAGTGTCCCATAGGTTTGGGTATGTGGTGTCTTCATTTTCGTTGATCTCTAGGAAGTCTTTAATTTCTTTCTTTATTTCTTCCTTAACCCATTGGTGATTCAGTTGAGCATTATTCAGTTTCCATGAGATTGTAGGTTTTCTGTAGTTTTTGTTGTTGTTGAAATCTAACTTTAAACCATGGTGGTCTGATAGAACGCAAGAGGTTATTCCAATTGTTTTGTATCTGTTGAGATTTACTTTGTGGCCAAGCATGTGGTCGATTTTAGAGAAGGTTCTATGGGATGCTGAGAAGAAGGTATATTCTTTTTTGTTAGGATGTAATGTTCTGTAGATATCCATTAAGTCCATTTGAGTCATTACATCAGTTAAGTCCTTTATTTCTCTGTTAAATTTCAATTTGGCAGGTCTGTCCAGTGGTGAAAGTGGGGTGTTGAAGTCTCCCACTATTAATGTGTGGGGTTTTATATGTGGTTTAAGCTTTAGTAATGTTTCTTTTACATATGTGGGTGTCCTTGTGTTTGGGGCATAAATGTTCAGAATTGAAACTTCATCTTGGTGGATCTTTCCTGTGGTGGGTATGTTATGCCCTTCTTGATCTCTTTTGATTGATTTTAGTTTGAAGTCTATTTTGCTGGATATTAGGATGGCTATACCCGCTTGCTTCTTAAAACCATTTGATTGGAAAGTCTTTTCCCAGCCTTTTATTCTTAGGTAGTGTTTATCTTTGAATTTGAGGTGTGTTTCTTGTATGCAGCACAAAGATGGGTCCTGCTTTCGTATCCATTCTGTTAGGCTGTGTCTTTTTATACCTGAATTAAGTCCATTGATATTAAGGGACATTAATGATGAGTGGTTATTCATTCCTGTTATTTTTTGGTGGTAGTGTGTGTGTACTTCTCTTCTTTGGGGTTTACTGCTGTGGTGTTATCTATTGCCTGTGTTTTCGAGGGTGTATCTGACTTCCTTAGGTTGGAATTTTCCTCCTAGTGCTTTCTGTAGGACTGGGTTTGTGGATAAGTATTGTTTAAATCTGGCTTTGTCTTGGAATGTCTTGTTCACTCAGGCTATGATGATTGAAAGTATATTAGACTAGGCTGGCATCCATGGTCTCTTAGTGTCTGCATTACATCTGTCCAGGTCCTTCTGGCTTTCAAAGTCTCCATTGAGAAACCGGGTATTATTCTGATGGGTTTGCCTTTATAAGTCACTTGGCCTTTTTCCTTTGCTGCTCTTAATATTCTTTCTTTATTCTGTATGTTTAGTTGTTTAATTATTATGTGGTGAGGGGACTTTTTTTGGGGGTCTAGTCTGTTTGGTGTTCTATAGGCTTCTTGTATCTTCATAGGCATTTCCTTCTTTATGTTGGGAAAGTTTTCTTCTATGATCTTGTTGAAAATATTTTCTGTATCTTTGAGTTGGTATTCTTCTCCTTTGTCTATCCCTATTATTCAAAGGTTTGGTCTTTACATGGTGTCCCAGATTTCTTGGACATTTGGTGTTATAAATTTTTAGGCATTGGTATTTTCTTTGACTGATAAATCCATTGCCTCTACTGTATCCTCTACACCAGAGATCCTCTCTTCCATCGCTTGTGTTCTGTTGGTTATGCTTGCATCTGTGTTTCCTGTTCATTTACTCAGATTTTCTATTTCCAGCATTCCCTCTGTTTGTGTCTTCTTCATTTTTTTCTATTTCCCTCTTCAGGTCTTGGACTGTTTCCCTCATCTGTTTCATTGCTTTTTCATGGTATTCTTTCAGGGATTTATTGTTTCTTCTGCTTTATTTGTCTTTTCCTCTAGTTTTTTTATAGTTTTTCCCATTTTTTATTTGACTTTTCATGTTCTTTATTGATTTCCTCCAATTTTGTTTGTCTTTTCCTCCATTTCATTTTTGATTTCTTCTTTAAAAGCCTCTAGCATCTTCATGATGTTGTTCTTGAGGTTGCTTTCTTCTGCTTCTTCCATTTTGTGATGTTCAGGTCTTTTTGCTGAAGGAGGGCTAGGTTCTGGTGATGCTGTATTGCTCTTTATTTTGTTGTATGTACTTCTGCCTTGACGTCTGCCCATCTCCTGTGGATTCATTCTTGATCATATCAGTGCTCTTGGTCCAGACTGAGCTGACAGATTCTGCACTTCAGGAAGCCTCTCTTGGTCCAATGAGAGGTGATGGATTCTGCTTCTCAGAAAGTCACTCTGGGTCTAATTAGGGCTGGCAGATTCCCTGTCTCCTGAGTTTAATCTTGGTCTAATGACAGCTCTTTGTCCAATGAGAGCTCTCTCTTTCTCTGGGCCGGGTAGAAGCTCTCTGAGCCAGATGGGAGCCCTCTGGGCCAGATGGGAGCTCTGGGCCAGATGGGAACTGGGGACTGGTCACCAAGTCTCAGGCAGTGACGGGGTCTCGGGCAGATGGGTGTGGGAGCAGGGTGTGTAGATTGCAGGGTCTGCCGGAAGCGGCAGGTCTTGGAGAAGGGAAATCTTCCTGCAAGGGCCATGCCTGATGGCCAGAAACTGGGGCCAAGTTGGGCAGGTCTTCCAAGGGAACAGCTAATGCCCAGGGATGGGCAATACATAGATACAACTATTCAGAGTTATGAAAAGAGTGTCACTGATGAAGTGGTTCAAGGCTGCAAGAATTTAAGAATTTTTTTTCAAAGATTTATTTATTTATTATGTATAAAGTGTTCTGTCTGCACATATCCCTGCATGCCAGAAGAGGGTACCAGATCTCATTACAGATGGTTATGAGTCACCATGTGGTTGATGGGAATTGAACTCAGGACCTTTGGAAGAACAAGCAGTGCTCTTAACCTCTGAGCCATCTCTCCAGCCCCGAATTTAAGAATTTTAACTCATTCAGGTTCCTTCATAAAATGAAGAAACTTAGAGAACACAATGAATTTTATGAATGTAGATGCATTTAGAATATGATAACACCATATATGATTTCAAAGGACATCCTCTCTATCGCACTGAAGACTCATGCCCTCTTAAGAATGGAGATGTATTAATGAAGAGGCAATGTCAGAGTGAAATTAGGCTCATGTGATGTAACCCAGTGCTCTAGTGACTGTAAAACAGATACAACAGTGCCCCTCAAGGTGAGGATACCATATGAGTAACAACAGAGGAAGCATTGGTGCTGCTTAATTTCTGTCACCATGAAGAAGAAGGCAAATTGAGTTTAATCTTTCTGTATTTTATGTAAAACAAAGCAAGGTGGTTCAGATATCATTACAATGTTCTGGAGCAGGTAAGTGACATAGAATAAAAGGGGAAACCTGAGTATTCATTCATAATCACCTGCATTTCTGCCAGATGTGGATCAGTGTGTGAAGTGTCCAGAAACTCACTATGCAAATAATGAGAAGAGCCACTGTCAACATAAGACTGTGGCATTTCTGGCCTATGAAGACCTCTTGGGGAAGATATTCAGTGTCATGTCCTTGGGTTTCTCCTCACTCACAGCTGTTGTTCTTGGGGTGTTTCTGAAACACAGAGACATTCCTATTGTCAAGGCCAATAACTGGCATCTCAGTTACATCCTGCTCATCATTCTCATCCTCTGTTTTCTCTGTCTCTTGCTTTACATTGGCCATCCTAGCACAGTCATCTGTATCCTACAGCAGAACACATTTGGACTTCTGTTCACTGTGGCTCTTTCCACTGTGCTGGCCAAAACTCTCACTGTACTTATAGCCTTCAAGATCACTACTCCAGGGAGAATGAGGAGGTGGCTGCTGATAGCAAAAGCCCCTTACTTCATCATTCCCATCTGCACCCTACTTAAAGTTGTTCTCTATGGAATTTGGCTGGCAACATCTCCTCCATTTATTGACAAAGATGGTCATTCACAACATGGACACATCATCATCATTAGCAACAAAGGCTCAGCTATTGCCTTCTACTGCATTCTGGGATACCTGGGAACACTGGCTATAGGCAGCTACCTTATGGTTTTTTTGTCCAGGAATCTATCTGACACATTCAATGAAGCCAAGTTCCTGGCTTTCAGTATGTTGGTGTTCTGTAGTGTCTGGGTCAGCTTCCTCCCTGTCTACCACAGCACCAAGGGGAAGGTCAGGGTGGCTATGGAAGTCCTCTCTATCTTGGCTTCTAGTACATCACTCTTAGGCATCATCTTTGTCCCCAAGTGCTACACAATACTATTAAGATCAGAAAGGAACTCACTTCATCACATTAGGGATACAACATGTGCTAGAAGAACAAACCTTAAAACCTAGCTCCCCTATTTCTTAAATTAAAGAGCTTTGAAGCATGAATGTTCTTCACTATCTGAATACTCACATATGAAGTCATAATTTGGCATTTAATTCCATAGGTTATTATTTCTTTAAGTAATCCCATTAGGCTAAATGAATTCTGCATCCATCCTCTTATTCAGGTTGGAATATAGCCTGCATGTTGAGTCCTCCTCTTATATTCACTGTTACTTTTGTGTTATTGATTTCATTTGCTGATGAAATGCTAATTTGGGAGTTCTTCCACTTGGATCATTCATGTATTTTATTAATTTGACCACTAGATTATTCCAAAAAATATTTCCAATGTCAATTACATATGCTGATATACAGATTCAAGAGTTATACATGTAAATATTCTTAAACATTTTGAGAATTTGACATTCAATACAACAAATTTCTGTCAATATAGTGTTTTGTTTCTGAAGACCTTGAGACATTTCTCCAATTTGTTATGTGTTCTATTCTTTTATGTTTATATTCTGAAGAAATTCAAATTCTTCACATTTGATGTAACTTTTCATAAAGATTATACTATAACAGATCACTGCATAATGAGCTACAAACTAAGTTATGGCAAACTTAGGACCTATTTTATAACCTGACACCAAATGTCAACCAGAACAACCAATTTGCAGTCAATACCTGGAGCCTCTCTTTGAATTATGGTGACCTGTGTCAAATGCCCAGATGTAACTACTCCCACTGACTCTGTACTCACTTCTCTGTGTTACTCTAAACATCCAAGCAGCCTTTATCTTGTCACTTCCTCACAGTCCTTCACCTTTTGCTAAATTGGTGCATATTCTTTCAACTCATACAGACTGGGAAAGACCTTCAATCCAGGAAGGCCATTTGCAGCCATTGAGGTGGAGGCTTCTCTGTACCCAGGACTCCAGAGAGAATCAGCAGAAGATACTTGGCACGCATCTTCAGGACTGGTCTGTGTGATGCCTATATGTGAACCAGAACTTCACAAACCATGTCTGAGAGAGCCAGATCAGTCAGGAAGACAAGAATAAATAATAATCCATAAAGAAGGTGGGGACTGGCACACACTCTTATACACACAGGGTCCCCAAAAGAGGAAGATGATGCCTCATGTGTCTATAAAGCCCCAGGACTCTTCCCATGATGCACATCCTTCATTCTCATGGAAATCCACTTTGTTCAGTTGGCTGCTCCATTCAAATAGTGTGTGTGTGTGTGTGTGTGTGTGTGTGTGTGTGTGTGTGTGTGTAAGAGAAAAAGTGTGTGTATAAGAGAAAAAAGGGAAAAATGGAATAAAATAAAATAAGGGAAATGTTTTAATCTCATCATGGAAGCTGCAGTATGAGACAGTGATTTACGCCATGAACCCCTTTGCACATTGATCTTTACTTGCAAGTGTTCATTGCAAATAGCCATTGGTCTGATCGAGGCCTTTGGTTTCTACTATCTTATCAGTGCTGGGCCCTCACTAGGGCTCCTCCTGGATATCCTGTTGTTGCCTTGTGTTTTAGAAATCTTGAGACTTTAGGTCTACAGACGAGGTGCCTTCACAAGTTAAAGCAGATAATGGATAGGGTGGATAGTGGGGCAGGCCAAGTCATATCCTTGGGTCTGTGCCTGCAAAGCTATAGGATTGGTCTACCAGATGTCAAATGGGGAAAACTGTTCCATGTCTACAACTTTGGGTCTGGCTCACACACACCTGCACTAACAAGGATGGATCCATTGTGCTACACTGGTGAGGTGCAGGGCCTGCTCTCCCAAGTGTTACAGCTGGTGGGGGTCAGGTATAGCTCTCCCACTATGTGTATGTGTGTGTGTGTGTGTGTGTGTGTGTGTGTGTGTGTGTGTGTTGAGTGTATTGTTATCTGCATGTGTGAATATAAGAGTCCTTGAAGGCCCAAAGAGGACTTTGATCCCTTGCAGCTACTGTGACAGGTGAGTGTGAACTACATTTTATGATGATTGTGTATTGAACTCTGCCACTTTGCAAGAGCAGTACATGATTTCATCAGCTGAGACATCTCTCCAGCTTCTGCAATATTCTGCAGTATCTGTTTATTGAAACATCCCACTCATTCCTAAGTTCTACTTCTCTAACTCCCAGGATGCATCAGCATTCTCTAGTCTTCTCCCTACAAGGGGTAACATTGTTTTGCCTACATCTGCAAACATGAGGTCACAAAATTACTTCAGTTTCTCCAAGAATCAATTGCTGTCAATCTTACATTCACTAAAATATCAAAAAGAAATGTCTGAGTTAATTTCAAATCTTATTACATATTAGAGACAAAGAGAACACTTCCACTCTTTACTAATGTCCAAAAGGCAGGTCATGTAAAAATAGGTGGCTGAGGGGAAGTTTATGGGAGACAATGCAGATAAAAGTAGTATACATGACACTGATAAACAGCACCATTAGAAGAAACAGTGAGAGCCACTAGCTAATGAATAATCTTGCATTGTATCCTAATAGGTGGTTCTGTACCAACATTACATTTGTCAGTTAAAATTTATGAAATATGAGTTCTCGAAAATGTTTTATCCCTTAACTTTTGTAGAGAATTTCTCTCTGGTCTTATCAAAATGATGTAGCACTTGGGGACAAAGATACATCCCAGCAAGCCGGCACTGGAGGCTAAGATGGAGAAGACCTCCACAGCCACCATGACCTTGCCCTTGGTGCTGTGGTAGGCAGGGAGAAAGGTGACCCAGACACTGCAGAACAACAGCATGCTGAAAGTCAAGAATTTGGCTTCATTGAATGTGTCAGGGAGATTCCTGGCCAAGAAAGCCACAGTGAAGCTCCCCAGGGCCAGAGAGCCCAGGTATCCTAAGACAGAATAGAAAGCAGTTACTGAGCCCTTGTTGCACACAATGATGATGTGGCCATGCTCAGAGTGTGCATCAATGTCAACAGAGGGAGGAGAAACTCCCAGCCAGATTGCACAGAGAATAATTTGGATGATTACGCAGATGGGAATGACGTAGGTTGGTGCCCCTGATACCAGGAGCCACTTCATCCTTCTTCCAGGAGTAGTGACTTTGAAAGCCAAAACCACAGTAATTGTCTTGGCCAACACAGTGGAAACAGCCACAGTGAATAAAACTCCATATGTTATCTGCTGCAGGATGCAGGTGACTAAGTTGGGATGGCCAATGAAGAGCAAGGAACAGAGGAAACAGAAGATGAGGGAGATGAGCAGGATGTAGCTGAGAGTGAGGTTATTGGCCTTCACAATGGGAGTGTCTTGGTGCTTCACAAAGATCCCAAGAACCAGAACGGTGAATGCAGACAAACACAAGGCCATACAAGACAGAGTGATCCCCAAGTGGTCATCAAAGGCCAGAAAGGTCACATCTTTGTCCAGGCAGTGGTTCTGCTCTGCATTGGCATACTGGTCCTCTGGACACTTCATACACTGATCCATATCTGATGCAGAAAGTAAAAGTATTGTTTAGTGCAACTTCAGCATTTCTTATGGACAAGCCATGACAGTATATTTTGGAAACTTTACAACATCCACATACTTTATTGATAAAGATGTAATTGAGACTTTTCTGAAGAGCACTGCTTCCATTTCATAATGACTATCTTCTTCAAGGACAAACACAGATCCTACTGATACACTATAACATGATTCTTTCTGTCTGAATTAGAAGTAATGCCCTCATGAGAGATGGAGACTTGGTCTTATCCGGGATGAAACCTCTTATAGCTTTTTTTTATTCGCATATGATCATCACCAAACACATGAGTAGCCGAGCAACAACAAATTGAATCTATTGTGTGTGTGGAAGTGCATATGTTTGTGAAAGCAGTAAATGAAAATGAGTGTTTGAAAATAGTAAATGAAAAAGAGCTCATGAGTTTGAGAGATTTTGTTGCATGTGATGTGTGGGAAATAGAATGGGGAGAGAGAGAGGTTTTAGAATGATGTATGAAATTCTCAAGAATAATTAATGAAATATGATGCCCCTTAGTGGTGTCCTCAACAGGGAACAAGGACACTAAACATTTATAAAATGAAAGAATCCTAATATTAAGGTAGAAAACTCTATGCATACATAGCACCCAGAAGTCTTGTATCTTATACCACCACTTTGTGAGCACAGAGCAACTACTTCCTTATGTATGAAATTCTAAAGATAAATTAATTAAATATGATGACCTTAGCTGTTTCCTCATTGGGGAGTAGGGATGCCCAACAGTTTATAAAGTGAAATAATCCTAATATTAAAGGTAGAAAACTCTATACAAATATAATACCCAGAAGTCTTGTATCATATATCATCACTTTCGTGAGCACAGAGCACTTACTTCCTTCCCTAATTTCCTTCTATATGAGACCTCTGTGGGGACATTCCCCTGTGTGTTCTTGGGGAGTGAGGGATAAGTGATTTAGATAGAAATATAGAGGGAAGAGAGAGAGAGAGAGAGAGAGAGAGAGAGAGAGAGAGAGAGAGAGAGAGACATGATATAGCCTCAGAGGAGCCTAGATCCTAATCCACCAGCCCAGAACTTTATTCCAAAGGGCTTTTAATATCATTGCCAAGGGGAGAGGCAAAAGACCTCCCCCATACTAGATACAACTAGATGTAGACCCTACCAAACATCTAGTACCCAGGCCCAAAGTCCAATCATCCTCTTATGCAGCCCTGCTCTTAAAGCAAGCTCACATATCACTAGGAAACCTCTGTGGACTCCAACAGACCTGGGTTCTATTAATGTACTCAATGGTGATGGAGTTATTGGTAAAATATCATGAACAAGACAACATGAGAACTCCCAAGTGAGACTGGTAACACAGAATATTTGAATTAAACAATAATACCCCATTCATAAGTTGTAATTTCCATCATAGCAAGTAAGTGAAATATGATTGTAATTGTGCTAAATTGTGGATAATAATGCTTCCAGGATTTTAAGTCATTCCATGAATAAAACCAACCTAGCATTTATAGCCAGCTGTGATTACATTTTTTGTTTGTTGTTCTTTAAGGGGCTAGAAAGATGGCTCAGCTGTTAAGAACATGGTCTGTTCTTACAGGGGGGCCTAAGTCCAGTTCCCAGTACATGTGAAGTGCCATATTACTACCTGTAACTCTGGTACAAAGGGCATCAGATGCCTTCACATGGAGTTGACCCTGTATGGACTTACTACCCTCTACATATGCCTAATTCAAATATTAATAAACATAAAGTTTTTGTTTATTTTGTGTTGGTATTTATTATTATAAATACCCTTTATAGTTATTATCTTAAATCAATTTTTTTACATTCTGTTTGTTTTTTACACGTGTGTATTTGTTTGTTGTGTGTGTGTGTGTGTGTGTGTGTGTGTGTGTGTGTGTGTGTAAAGTGCAAGTTCTCAAGAAGGCATCTTGTAGGTGTTGGCTCCATCTCATTTCAATGGGCTTCCTATGATGAATTCAGGTCATCAGACTTGAGGCAAGAGATTTACCTGCTTACTCTTCTCACTGACCCTAAATACCTCTTTTTAAAAATTTAGTTATTTATTATGTATACAGTGCTCTGCCTGCATGTATGCCTACACACTAGAAGAGGGCACCAATTCTCATTACAGATAGATGTGAGCCACCATGTGGTGATCAGAATTGAACTCGGGACCTCTGGAAGAGCACCCCATGCTCTTAACCACTGAAAGATCTATCCAATGCCATAAAGGTCTTTTTTAATTGTTCTTTGCATTATAGACAATGACTGTCAATAAAAGTCAAAAACAATTCTGTCCTCACCTTTGAATTTGGCCATCTCCAAATTATTAATGGTTGACTTATATGTATTATGTATGCCAAACTATAATTGGAATAACTGTGGCTGTTTCTCTTCACTACAAAATTATTTTATTTATTATATTGTGACATTATTCCTTACTACTGTGTACAAAAATCTTTAGTAGGACACCTATCTTTCTCTACATAAAGTGTCCACACTTTTCCCCTCTTTTTTGATATGAAATCATATTGACCTTGTAAACAGGAACACTAGAAAATGCATGGCATAGAACTGTCTCACTATAGCTTTTTGTAGTAATTTTGCCCACAATTACTAATCTTTAGTCACCACAACCTATAATGGCATCAGTCTCAAAACTCTCTTAAAACCTCCCTCACATGGAAGTAACAGCACTTGCAGCATCCCAAAGTTTCCTTTTTGCAGCCTTATGGTACCACCCTGTATTCACAACTTCATGCTGTCTTCCCCACTCACATGTCAGCTAAATGACAACACAAAATACTAGCCATTCATCCAATGCTGTACAAACAGCATGCCCACCACCACACAATAATTATTTACCATCCCAACATACAGGGACACAATATCTCTCTTTGTCAGCAATATTGTGGGCAGTGGCAAGAACAAGTTGTACAGGATTCATTACTTCAGTGGCGGGAGATGACTCAACATTTAGAGTGCTTATAGCTTGCAGAGAACAAGGGTTTGGACTCAGCCTCCATGTGGAAGCTTATACCTGTCTGTATCTCAAGGTCCAGGGGCTTGTATGCACTGTTTTGGCCTCCACAATCTCCTGCACATCAACTCACACATGAACACATACATACATTCAGGGAGGATAAATGAATAACCAACTATTTACAAAGACTCATGACTCCAATCTAGTCTACATGTACCTTTACAGGGATATAATCATTCGGACAGATATAGTGTAGAATTCCCTCACAGGGCTGTTTGATTTTTCAAAACACTTTCTTTTACAAAATACTAACAACAATGATTTTACAGTGAGTCAAAGATATATGTGAAGGCACAGGTTTTTCTTTGTAAGGACATGATTATTGATCAAATACTTGTAAAAACAAAATTAGGAAAGGAATAGATTTTATTTGTGCTGTAAAAGGGCCACAGAACTTAGTAGGTCCCCAGACCCTCCCTAGCTCAACTGACTCCATGATAGAAGTACCACTCAGACTATAAAACTCATCACCAAGTAGCACAACCTGCCAAACTGAAGCAAAGGCCTAATCCATCATAGTCCTTATAGTTCGGGGAAAGTCTCAAAATGTACTAACTTTGCATTTTAGTTTCTGTAGATCTGCTTTTGGCTCACTGTTCTTGGTAACTGAAGTATGTCAACCCAGAACATGGTTCTTTTGCTTCAAATCTCACCCTGAGAAAGGCTCAGTGCTACACTGGGGTCCTGAAAATCAACTGTAGTTGACATCCAGCTAATGATGACTTTATTTGGATTAAACCTGTGTTCGAGCAGTCTTCTCTGGTGAATACCACACAACAGTGCAGCCCCCTTCCAGGCCCCTTCCAAAGTGCAGTGTGGATAGCAGAAATCAGTCAATCTGAAGGATTTCTCCCTGTAGTAAACACTTACCTGTCTCATTGGAAATCTCATTTTCTGGGCAGGGGGTGCAATCAAAACAGCAGGCTGCCATTCCTTCTTGATGGAATTTTCTGAATCCAGGGAGACAATCAACACTGCACACAGCAGAGGGCATCTGAGGAAAAGCAGACAGATGCTGGGCCAGGAGTTTGACTACTTCTTCAATAGTTATAGCATCTCATCATGTTGAGAAGTTAACAAGTTTTCTTTCTATACATGACCTGAGTGAACACATTTCTTTCAGTACTTTGTAAAAGTCCACACATGAATATGTGAGAACAAATTGGTGAAATATTGAGGTGCTCTGAACTACTAAAAGTTCAGGAAGATCTAGGAGTATATGTTGTGTCACCACTGGAATGCCTGAACTGAACACCCCACCCACCCATTGTGTAGCTTAGTTTTGTCAACTTGACACAAAGCAGAGCTACAAGAAAAAAGAGAAACTTAATTGAGAAGTTTTCTCTGTCTAATTGGTCTTTGGTCATATTGGTGACCAAATTTTTAGTTTTTCATTAGTTCTAAGAAAACCCACCACACTTGATTCCATTTCTGAATTTAGTGGAAATGCTTTAAGTTTCTCTCCATGTAGTACAATGTTTTCTATGGTCTGTTTTATAAAAAAACTTATTTTGTCAAAAAAATGTCCTTTCTATTTTTCAAATGTGTTTTTTTTATGTTTCTTTGTTTGCTTTCTATGAAGGGATGCTGGACATTGCTCAAGACCATTTCTGTATCTTTTTCAAAGAACATATAATATCTGTCCTAGCATATATTTATGTGACATATTAAAATTGATTGATGTGCATATGTTGAACCAGCCTTACATTCCTGTAATATAGTCATTTTGTGTGTAGGGTTTGATCTTTCTGATATGCTGTTTAGACCTGTTTGCCAGTATTTACTTGAGAATTTCTCCATCATGTTCATTGATTGGACTACAATTTTCTTCTTTCTGATTCACTTTACCTGGAATGGTCTTTTTCCTGTGCTGCGGAGACTCTATTTGTTTTTACGAGTGCAGTAGCAAGACAATATTGTTTTTGTTTTTTTTTAAATTTCCTTGTCTGTGTCCTTTGATTAGAGAGTGGGATTCTTCAAATTCAGTTATTAATGAAAGTTGTTTGTGATTATTGTTAATTTGTGTTTTTGTAAGTTTTGATGTTAATCAAGCCTTCGCTTTTCTGTCTAGTGATCTAGTGTAGTCTACACATTCCTGTGACATCTACTGATTAACTTAATATTAATTGTGAAGGAGTGTGTAATGTGTAAAGACACTGTGGAAGTGTCTTCCTTAGTGATGTTCCAGTAGCTAAATATTCCTGCAATTTGTGTTCACCATTCAAGTTTTTCTATCTTCCTGAAATTATGAAGGATAGCTTTGTTGGGTATAGTAATTGAAGTTGGAAATTTTGTCTCTGTTTGAAACACATAATTGATAATCCCTCCTTTTAAGTGTCTGTGATTAAAGCTACTGTGATTATGATGAGGACTTTCAAAGAAATAGACCTTCTGTCTTGTAAACTAAAATTCCTCTGTATTCTGCATAATTGAGATTTTAAGTAATATTCTAAAAAGGCAGGTCCTTTTCTGAACCTGTCCGTTGGGCACTGTGACTGCTTCCTCTATCTGGATGGCCATATTTCCCCAGCATTTGTTAAAATTTTGGTTGTCATTTTATTAGAAATACCTTTGGTCCTTTCACATGTTTTCCTGCTCTTGTGCCTGTGCTTTCTTAATTTGGTCATTTACTGATGTCCCCTAAGTCTCTTGTGTTTTCTTCATCCTTCCTTATTGTTTTATCTTTGTCATAGTTTGAATTGTAATTCATCTGTCTTCTTTCAAGACTCGATAGCCTGTCTTCTACTTGAGATATTCTCTTAGTAACACGTTGTATACAGTTTGCTGTGTGAATTGTTGTATCTTTCATTTTCAGAATGTTAGTATGAATTCTTCATTGTTATTGTACCTTTATTGAATTTTTGTCACATCTGCATAAAATTCTTTATTATTTGCAAGTGTTTGTGATCTAATTGGATTGTCCTTAGACGTAATTTGTATGCTCTTTGATTTCTAGAACATTCTTGTAATTTTTCTTTGAAGTCTTTGTTTAGTATGTCTTTGAGTTCACTGTCATGTAAGCCTATGATTGTATCATTTGGAGTCCTGCTTCCTCACTGTTTGCAAGTTTCATTTCTGCTTAAAATTTGTATATCTAGAATATGGCACATATTGGTTTGTTTTTAGTCCTCCCTATCCTTTGGGTTGATGTTTTTGTAATGTTCGTTCAAGTTGGGCCTGGTAGAAGCAGGCTTGTGATTTCATTGCTCACCTCTGATCTAGTGGTACAGGCTAGTAGCTAAAATCTCAACCATTTGCTCTGTTCTCTGAGCATAATTTTACAATCACAGTGAAAATAGAATATTAAATCTTGATTCATCTCTATCATACCAACTTGAGATATCACTTCAGATTAAGTTTGCACACTTTCTGGAAGTAAACCCCTTTCAAATGCAACAAACAATATTGTAGTAGGCAATGTATTCAGATACTATAAAACCAGACAAATTAGAATCAATAACTATGATATATCTGGGGACACATAATGGGATATTTTATTTTCAAATTTTCTCAAACCAAATTATTATAATTATGAGTTCCTGTGCAACCAAAGAAAAAAACAATACAAATCTTTCTGTTTATTTTTTCATTTGTTTGTTTCTTTGAATAGTTATGCAATAATTAAGGTGCAAAGCAATGCTCTTCTAATGAAGGATTCATTTAGAAATTATGATTCAGGGATGGAGAGGTGGTTCAGCAACGTATCACACTTGCTGCTCAATCCCCCAACTCCTACACACAGGCTGAAAATTGTCTTCAGTTCCTGGGTATCATAATCCCTCTCCGGGCATACTTACATACCTAATACTCATATGGAACAGATATATACAGGCAAAACATCCATATATATAACAATTCTGAAAAACAAATTTTAATTAATAAAATATCTAAGGTGGCCCATGAAAATATGAATGTATTGTTAGACAAGTAGGCAGTTAAGGACCTCCTAGTCAACGTACTTGAATAAATTTATAGAATATAAATTAATGACTTGCATATCTGGTCCTAGTTCCAACTCTTTGCTTAAAATAGCTTCAGTCTTTCCAGCATGTGGATTAGAGATTCAACAGAAGAGAAGAAAATCCATGGGCAGCAATCAATGGAACCAAGAGAATATTGATAAATTTACTGGGAATAATATCAAATGTCAGTCATATCTAGTTTGATATTTTTTATAAATCAGAGTGTTTCTGATATGATAAAAATGCATCATGTTTGTCTTAGATATTCAAAAACTTACCCAAAAAATCATATTTTTAAAATCTGAAGGGAAGAAACATCATCTAGAAGTTTAAAACTGAGTCTTTACATGATCATCCATCTAATTTCACTAAGTCACAGAGAAACCCAAATGGCCTCACTTGACAGTGGCTACAACTCTGAAGTGTGCATCAGTACATTTTGGTCAGACCCACCTGTCTACTTCCTGTGGCCCACTCTATCATATCTTCATATAAATGGAGCTGTTGACCATGTGGAAAATATGGCTTAAACTCTCCTATTTTCACCTTAAGTCCAACACCATGAGGGAAATTAGAAATGTGGTAAATGCCATAGTCTGCTTGCAGTTTTTCTTTCTGATTCATATTTATTACATCTCCAACAGGATTAATAAAGTGCATATTCTTCAGAAATAGGTGAAGCTGAAAGATAGGCAACATTTTTTAATCTATATTCCTTTATTTTAAGTCTGAAAATGATTTTATTTCATCCTAAGGCAACTTTATTGAAGGTGCCCAAGGGAGAAACTCAAAGAATGCATGTGAATAAATAAAGTCATTGTGTTCCTAGAATTTTAGTTCTCTCAGGGGAAACCATCAAACACAAACACAGACAAATACACAAACATCAAATATAAATATGCACCATAAACACACACACACACACACACACACACACACACACACAAACACTTCCACACAGACACCCAAGCAGAGGCACACACATAATACAGCCACACTCATTAACACACATACACACTAACACACATACAGGCAGAACTAAGCAATCAAATACAGACACAGACACAGAAACACATAGGCACATAAAGACAAAAAACACACACAGAGAGACACACACTGATACAAACATTCACAAAGAGACACACACAACAAATATATGCTCAGATACACAGTCATGAACAAATACAGGAGAGAGATATTCAAGCATGCAAAGTAGCACATCTATACACATGCATACAAAGTCACAGAAATGCATTTTAACACCCACAAAGACACAAACACGTACACAGAAACAAACACAAAAACATACAGAAAATCAGCCGCAAATATACTCACACACACAGGTACACAAGTAACTACTGAACTGAATCAGCAGTGTATCCTGTAATATAGCTATCAGAGAACCATGACCGATAAGGTCCCCACAGCCTACAGTGGTGTCAGAATCAGGTGAGTACACTTATGCACACCATCCCTTATAGTGAACAACATATACATGACAAATATTGGTTTCAGCATGTGAGACACTCTTTAAAGTTTATAAAATTGATGACACTAAGTACCATCCATTGAAAGATACAGTACCTGTGAGCAGTCAGAATCCAGTGCTCTTAGAGTATTGATTGGCTGGTATTCTACTTGTTGAAGAAGGATTTCATGGAGAGCATAGGCCATAGCATACACAGCATTGTATATATCATAAGCATCATCACTAAAGGCCATGTCAAAACTCTGTAGCATTAACCATTCCAGTGAGATGTTCGATGAGCAGTTCTCCAATGTCTTACAGTTAGATGTGGAGGCTTCACAGCTAAAGTACATCCACCCCAGTCGTGCCAGGAATAGGTCTGTGTATTTGGAAGAGTTCAGTGTCTGAACAAAATTTTTAAAACCAGAAATCTCATCATGGTGGTGTGCAAAAGCAAGAGTCCCATGGAAGGAGTCAACTGTGAAGTCTTTCTTACTTGTAATGACATCCCACTGTGAGGTGGTGACCCATATTCTCTGTATACCCTGTGATACCCACATTCTGAAGCACACAGCTAGAGTACTGTCTGTGTAACCATAAATGATAACAACATTTGTGGATGATGTCTCAATTTGCTTGTTATACACTTCACCTCTTGACATGTATAACTCCATGTTGACTGGGATCACGATCACAAAGGCTAAGCAGACTCTTTGGACTTCAGTTTCTCCTCTCAGATCTGAGAGAAATTGGAGACCCTGGTCATCATCTGAGATGGCCAGCCCAACCCAGTTCCAGTTGATGTGAATCATCAAAGAGACCATGGCCAAGGCCAGAGCTGTGTCCTTGGGGGCCATCTGATACAGATTGGGAAATAGTTCACGATCATTCAGGATAGGATGGAAAGGTCCATAGGTGAGCTGAAGGACATAAAACACAGGGAGCAGCATGAGGTAGAAAACTGTCAGAAATCTCAATGAGAGCCCTGAGGTGTGTGAAGCACCAGTTTGAAATGACAGGAAGGGCAATTTTTCCCCATTACCACAGTTGTACTACACTGTTAGAAACCTGCAGAAAATCACCTTTCCACAATTTGTTCAAGGAAAATCACCTTGACTGCTAATTCTTCTTCTCATCTACATATCAAACAATGAATTGGGAATGTTCCATTGACTGGCTGATTAATTACACTTGAACTTGATTTACATTAATGTGAAGCCAATCTCCCCCTTATGCTCTCCCCAGCATCAGGCTTAGCCAAAAAATGAGAAAGATTTCATACTTTACCACC
>CABHPP010001315.1:0-11865 GCA_902168425.1 Peromyscus attwateri
CCCCCGGGAGCCGCATTTGAATACTCCTGTGAGTATTTTACAACAGAGAACAGGGTAGCCTTACCACCCACCCCTTTCATCCCTCAGGGCGTGACCTTCCGAGTGGAGGGTGGTGAGCTGGTGATCGCTCGCATTCTGCACGGGGGCATGGTGGCTCAGCAGGGTCTGCTGCACGTGGGTGACATCATCAAGGAAGTGAATGGGCAGCCGGTGGGCAGCGATCCCCGGGCACTTCAGGAGCTCTTGCGCAGCGCCAGTGGCAGCGTCATCCTCAAGATCCTGCCCAGCTACCAGGAACCCCACCTGCCCCGACAGGTGGGCCTGTCTCCCTGAACCCTACCCAGCTCGAGGCCCGAGAGATGGCCGAGCCTCTTAGCTGTGGCTCTCAGGTCTCTTGAAGCTGTTCCACGCTAGGCTGTTCATCTAAGGCACAGCAGGACCTCCAGGCTGAGGGCACTCATTACAGCCGCACAGTCCCCGAGTGTGGCACTTAGAAGCACACACTGATTTGTCTTATGCGTAGGCATTCATGCACATACTCAAAGAAGGGATAGGTGAGCTTCTGTGACTTGGAAGTCCTACCTGAGTGTTCAAGAGATCGTGTTGAGTGTCCTGAGTGTGCAAAGAGAGGCAGTGATCTTGGTGGTCTTTGCACCCATGTGTGTGTGTGTGTGTGTGTGTGTGTGTGTGTGTGTGTGTACAAAGACCTCACCCTGCAGGCCTGTGTAAGGTGGGATTGGCACCTGCCCCGGTAGCTGCTTCCTTATTGGTGGATTGTGAAGCTGTTCACCTCTGCCTCCCCTTTGGCTTTTGCACCCTTGGAGCTCTGTCCTCCTGGAAGGTGGAAGGAAGAATACAGGGTTAGGTGACAGTGACCCCGACCTGGGTATCTGCTTCCTTTTTCCTGGGGCCTGACCCAGCCTCGGGCACTTTCTCAATTGTTAAATCTAAATCTCTTCATTCCAATTGCCAGAGGAGTACCAGGAAGGCAGGGTAGGCAGGCTCTGCGGCATTACTCCTCCAGGGAGGGGAAGTGGCATGGACGGTCTGCCAGGCACCCTTCCAGTGGACACGCTCTCTCTGTTCGTTCCCTTGACTCTTCCCAAATCCCTGGGCTCAGGTATTTGTTAAATGCCACTTCGATTATGACCCTGCCCGAGACAGCCTCATCCCCTGCAAGGAAGCGGGCTTGCGCTTCAACGCCGGGGACTTGCTCCAGATTGTAAACCAAGATGACGCCAATTGGTGGCAGGTGAGCCCTGGGCACTCCTACAGGGTCTCCAAGTACGGTAGTGGGGCAGAAGAAGTGGGGTGCTGGGAAGGGTCCTCTTACCCAGGTAGGTCTTTGGCATGTGCCGTTTCAGGCATGCCACGTTGAAGGGGGCAGCGCGGGGCTCATCCCCAGCCAGTTGTTGGAGGAAAAGCGGAAAGCATTTGTGAAGCGGGACCTGGAACTGACCCCGACCTCGGGTAGGACCCTTCCCCCCCCCCCCTCCCGCTCCCCACCTCAGGCCAATTTAAGACCGGGCGTGGCCCAGTTTGCTTACTCACTTGTCCTTGTGGCCAGGGACCCTATGTGGCAGCCTTTCAGGAAAGAAAAAGAAGCGAATGATGTATTTGACTACCAAGAATGCAGGTGGGTATGAGTTCCTGTCCCGGTTGTCTAATGCGTCACATCTCTCTTCCTCACACGTGAACTGTGGGTCTGCTCTGCCTGTGATACTGCCCGCCTGGTTCCTAGGCCTGCCCAATCGCTCCTTTTCCCAGGCCTCAAGCACTTTTACCCTTGATGCGTTCTGAGAGCCCCTTCTCTCCCCCATGGGGCAGCCTGGTGAGCAGTGCCATCTCTCTATGCCCAGAGTTTGACCGCCACGAACTGCTCATTTATGAGGAGGTGGCCCGCATGCCCCCATTCCGCCGGAAAACCCTGGTGTTGATTGGTGCGCAGGGTGTGGGCCGGCGCAGCCTGAAAAACAAGCTCATTCTGTGGGATCCAGACCGCTACGGTACCACAGTGCCCTGTGAGTGGGGGCCGTGAAGCGGGAGGTGGGGGGGGGTGGATGGGTGTAGGGCAAAGAGAGAGGAGGGATGGTGGTGGAGGTGTGCTAAATAGCACTGAGCAGGGGTGTATGAGCATCTTCAGGGACACCAGGGTTGGCGGTTCCTTTGGGTGAGAGCTGTGTGGTGTGCGCCCTCTGTGGGTGGATGGTGGGAACTGCAGGCTCAGGATCTGGTCAAGGGGCTGGCTTTATTTCAGGATTTCTTCGCTCAAGTTTTACTTGCAAAAAGGCTTAAAAAAAAAGTGAGTGTCTACCTTGGGATCTGGTGGAACAGGGTTGAACTGTGTGTGGCCTTATGGCAGACAGAGCTTTTAATCTAAGTGATAGGACAGCAGGAGGTGAAGGTGGGTGATGGTGGGTGGTTCCTGGAGGCAGAAACAAGAACTTTAAGCACAGATTTCTTGACCCTCGCTGGGTGGTTTTGGGATGCTCATCCCCCTTCCTGAGCCTCTGATACCATCATTGCACATGGGATTGGGCAAGCTGTTCTCTGAAGGTCCTCCCAGACAAGTGTCTTGCACGCGTTTGTGCGCATGCACACCAGTGGTGAAGGTGAGGGTAGGTGTGTATGAAGTCACGAATTCTGAGAAGATGGAGGGCATGCTGTGCCTCTAGGGCTGAGATCATGCAACCCGCACGGAGCCCACCTATGTATATTTAAGGTGGGGTGGTTCGACTGACTAGTGAGCCATGCTTCCCCTCCAGACACATCCCGGAGGCCCAAGGACTCAGAACGGGAAGGACAGGGCTACAGCTTTGTGTCTCGTGGGGAGATGGAGGCCGACATCCGTGCTGGGCGCTACCTGGAACATGGCGAGTACGAGGGCAACCTGTATGGCACACGTATCGACTCCATCCGGGGCGTGGTTGCCTCCGGCAAGGTGTGCGTGCTGGATGTCAACCCCCAGGTACTGTCTATCTCCCTTTCGAGGTTGTCAGGGACCTCTGCCCACACTCTGCTCCCCTCAGCAACCCCTGTGTGTCTCCTAGTGTTCACGTTCTCCTCAACTATTACTGAGGATCCAACCCACCTAGATCCCTTCTCCAACTTTCTGGAGCCCTCCCCCAGCCTCCTTCAGGCAGTCTCTCCGGCGCCCACCCGGACACCCACACATCTTCCCATTGTGTGAAGATATATGCTCCCTGCCTCTTCTTTCCCTGCAGGCAGTGAAGGTCCTGAGGACAGCTGAGTTTGTCCCTTATGTGGTATTCATTGAGGCCCCTGACTTTGAGACCCTGCGAGCCATGAACCGGGCTGCACTGGAGAGTGGCGTGTCCACTAAACAGCTCACGGTGAGGAGATCAGAGTAGCCGTGGGAGGGTTTGCTGGTTGCCTGGGGTGGTGGAACTCAGAGAGGTAGGACTTTTGGTCAATGATTTGTACATCTGAAGAGAGGAAAGGCTGAGAAAGGAACACAGTGCCCAGCGTCTCAGACGGAGCCAGGGACACAGAACTTTGACCCCAGGCCTAGGACCGGGTGCACTCTTCGGAGGGCCAGTGGGAAATCTGTGGAACAGAGATGGCCAGGGGAAACTTCTGGAGGAAACTTGGACCTTGATACAGCATTCCCTCAGGAATAGGGTTTGCTGAGCTCTGATCTCAAGGTTCTTCCTGCCCCACACATGATACTACAGCTCCTCTGCTCCACAGAGGCTATCTGGGTTGGG
Organism: Peromyscus attwateri; assembly: GCA_902168425.1. Taxonomy (NCBI): domain Eukaryota; kingdom Metazoa; phylum Chordata; class Mammalia; order Rodentia; family Cricetidae; genus Peromyscus; species Peromyscus attwateri. Next base: position 3,729 of record CABHPP010001315.1, read on the forward strand.
CTTGCATCCTCTGATGACCTGATGCCAGCTCTAGGCACCATGGCCCTAGCAACAGATGTGGTCAGAGCCTCTGGGACTCGGCTGCCCTCAGCTTCATCAGTTGTCCAGTTCCAGATGGAGGGAAGAGAGGGAGGGAGGGACGGATGGAGGGAGGGAGGGAGCTTCCTTTAGGTCTGGGGTGGAAATTGTTTGTTTGTGGAATCATCCTGGTACCAGGTAAGTTCTGATGCCACTTCATAGCTGTGGCAAGGGGGCTTGGTGAGACTGAAGCCCTGGCTGAAGTCAGGCAGATCCCTGAGCCATCGGCTCACAGTGACCTCTTTGTATCTGAGCTTTGTGTTATTAATGGGAGAAAATTGGTCCTCCTTTGTGGAGCTGTGGTGAAGAGCCTGTGGGTTGATGAATGATTAGTGCCCTACTGGTCATTACAGCTCTTCCTCCCTCCCTCCCTCCCTCCCCCCCTCCCTCCCTCCCTCCCTCCCTTTCATCCAAGCTTGGTGCAGGAGCACAGCCTTGTGGGGCACAGGGAATCTATACCACTGTGACTGGGCTTTGGGGTGAGGTAGGCAGGTTGCAGACCCCTCTAGTGACTTGGTGGCACTGACCGAAGCCCTTTGTGCGGGGCAGGAGGCGGATCTGAGGCGGACAGTGGAGGAGAGCAGCCGCATCCAGAGGGGATATGGGCACTACTTTGATCTCAGCCTGGTCAACAGCAACCTGGAGAGGACCTTTCGTGAGCTCCAGGCTGCCATGGAGAAGCTTCGAACAGAGCCCCAGTGGGTGCCTGTCAGCTGGGTGTACTGAGCCCAGCTCTGGACCTTGTTCCCTGCCTGGTTGGGAATCCATCCTTCACCCCATCTATGACACTCCCCTACCCCTGAAAATGATCTTCATCCCCCATCTCTGGTTTTCCCTGGATCACAGTTCCCAGCAGGGGCTGGCTTCAGTACAGAGGTGTGCACTGCCAGGGAGGTGGGTGTTCATGGGGTACCTCCGTACCCAGGTGCTGCCCACTCCCGATGTCCACCGGCCACCAGACATCCCTCTCTAAGGGTCAGGCTGTGTCCAGGAGCATCTCAGAGTCACTGTAATGCTCAGTCTAGAGAGGAGTGGAGCTGCTTGGGGCCTTGTGGTCAGTAGGTCGATGACCCTGCCAGCCTTTTCTCCTCTAGGCCACACCCACCCTGTTCCCTGGCCCCTCCCACCCCTTACTATATATATATATATATAGTCCTTGGGTCAGCCTTGGGCTATTCTCATATGGCCAGGAACTCAGACCACTGGTAACTAGGCAGACCTGGGCAGTAGTGTCAGTCTGGGCCATTTTAGAGGCTGGGGGAGCCCCGTCATGAGCCAGTTGTAGCAGCTGGTAACACAGGCCTCAGATACTCGAGGAGCAAACGTAGCCTGGTCCCTCCCTTATTCCCAGCTTCTCACTGCCAAAGTCTCTCCACGGACTTTCTCAATGTGTCCCTCTTTTATAAATCCTGCTCCCCAAAGAGTGCGACTGGCTTAGCCCAGGTTGGGAGTAGGGCCTAGAAAGCTGAACCCTCTGTTGCTGGGACCAAAAGCACTCCAGGATCCCCAGCCCACACCAGGCTTCATTCGCTTCCGGCTGTTCTCTGGATGATGTAGGAGGCCCGCTGGCATTTAGGGCTCACACGATTGGGCCTGAGGGAAAGGAGACGGTGCGTCAGGGCTGGGAAACAGACAGATTAGCTTTGGTAGCACTTGCCACACAACTCCAGGGGGTGCCATTGGCACTCCAGGCTGGGCAGTGTGTGGCTCTGCCCGCTGTGGTGCTGGTCCCTGTTTCTGGTCTTGGGGTGTGTGTTGTACGTGCATGTGCATATGCACAGATTTGGTTTGGTTTGAGGGGAGGCAGAGGACTGCTTTCTCTTGGAGGTGGCTCTTTCAGGTCCCTTTATGGGTTCCCCCCTCAGCCCCTCATTTCTTACAAGCCCCTACTCCAGACCCCAGAGCCTGGGCCTTCCTCTGCTCCCCTGTTGTCCCCTATCCTAAGTACCAGCCTTTAGTCCTCGGAGAAGGTGATTTTGTAAAATAGGATAATCCTTTTAAGAACTCTGTCCTTGACATCTGGAGACATCTCATCCTGCATCCTTCTTGAGGGGGCCCCTGTCCTGTCAGGGGACCCCCAGCATCCCCACCCTGTGCCTCCCAGTTCTCCTGAGTGTCAGTCTTGGCGGCAATGTCAGCCCGAGCTGGCCCCTGAACCACTGTGTGCCCATTTCCTAGGGGAGGGGAGGGAGGGAGGGAGAATAAACAGAATATTTATTACAAATGCTAGAAATATATTTATTATATTAGGAATCTCATTTGCATCGGCATTGGATATGTAAATGAGACTAGAGGTGGCCTTGCCCGCTGCTCATTTGCATAGCTCTGCCTCGCTCTGTGCAGATATCTTCCCAGCTTTGTTTCCGTTTAGTCAAGGTTCTTTTCTCCAGCTCAGCATCTTGCTGCGACCCTGACCCTTCCTTAGCCTAAGGGGACTGGTAGTGGGAGAGAAATTTCCCTGCTTACTTCCCTACTTTCCAGTTCCATCCTCCCCTGGAGGCTGAGTGTGTAGGGTCAGAGCAGTCCCTGATCCCTCTCGATTAACCCACAAAGCCCTCTGACCAAAAGACCATGGCCTCCGATAAGAGATCTGGTGGGCACCATGCTGGAGAGTTGGTACCATCCTTCCGTCTGGATACCCAGCGTGGTAGAAAACCTCACCTCTTCCCTAGCCACGTGCAAGGGTCAGGGCTGGGCCGCTCCTCTCTGAACAGCCTCCTACCTCTCCCACTGAGTCCCCCCTCTACACCCCTTCCCAAGCGCTGGCCAGGTGGGAATAGAGGCTGTAAGCCTCCTCAGCTCACCTGGCACCTGGCTGGGTTAGAACACATTCATGCTCACCAGGCCAGCTCTGTGACGCTGCCCTCCCTCCCTCTCACCGCGGCCTCTTCTGTTTGAGGACCTCAGGAGAAGGAGGCCCCCCCCCATGGTCCACCCTCAGTCCATCCCCCTTCATTTGTTCCCCCCACCAGCCGTCTCAGTCTTAAGTTTTCTTTCTTTTCCTTTGATTAAATGTGAAAGCAAATGTTTCTGGGCTCTGTTTGTCTTTGATTGGGGGGAGGGTTGAGTAGATGGTTTGGGGAGGTGAGGGTTAGGGAATACAGCACAGATAGCTGAATTAAAAAAAGAAAAGGAAAAGGAAAAGGAAAGAACGTGGTATGGTGGAGGAGAAGGTTTATTATAGATATGTGGGAGAGTCTAGCCAGAGGCAGGGACAGGGACATGGGGAGAGTCCAGTGTGGACGTGATCAGACTGAGCTGTGCCATGTGAAGCGGGGGAGGGGAAGAGAGAGAGGGGAGGGAAGGGAACCAGGTGCAGAAGCTAGGAGGCCCAAAACACAAAAAGCAGTAACCAAAATGGCTAGATGGTATAGGGAAGAGCAGCTCAGCCCCCTGGGATGGAGAGTTCAGGGTAGGGGTGGGGTATGTCAGCCAGAAGGGCCCTGTAACAACAGGTGGGACTGAGGGATGCAGGGAGAACCTGGCAGCCAGTGCCCTCTTTGATATGTTAAATAGGCACCTTAGCCATTTGTCCTGGGTTTGAAACCTAATAATTCTAGAATGGAAGATGGACTGACTATGGCCTCTTCCTCTTCTATCTAGAATGGAAGATGGACTGACTATGGCATCTTTTTCTCTTACCTTGCCCCTCTGTGCTGTATCTAAGTGCTTATGCCTGGGAGCTGTTGAACACCAGGGGGACAAAGGACTCAGGGTCTCCGTGGCCAGGCCACATGACTCCACGTGGAACCTGTGTGGCCTTCAGCAGATGCCCCCTACCTCCCAAGATCTTGGCTTCATCCTCTGTAAAAGTGCCACGGTCTCTCAGTGATAATGCTCACAGGTTCTAGGTGCTCACCCAGCAGCAGTAGACGACACTGAAATGTTACTCTTTAGATCCCAACAACAACAACAACAACATTACATCTCCCAGATGATGCCACCACAGAGGTGTGTGTAGTCCAGGGGATCAACATCCTTTCCACCTGGAGTTCTGCAGGAGGGAATCGTGGTACACCACCCCAGCATTATCACTGCAGATTCTCTGAGGCTGTCCCTGTGTGCAATGGCCACTTGTACATCAGAACCTAGGGCCAGCTGGGTTCTGGGTAACTGAATGGAAGGCTGGGAAATGTAGTCTTCCTCTGTACTATGGCTGAATGAACAGGTGTTTTGTTTTAGAAGCTCCCCGAGTGAGAGCGAATTTGCTGACCACTGTTGGTCCGTGTTTGCCACACTTTTGGGATTGAGGAAACTTCTTTTTAGCTTCCAATTGGCATCAAGATCTGGAGACCAGGCTGGCCTGGAATTCACAGAGATCCACTTGCCTCTGCCTCCTAGGATTAAAGGCGTGCACCACCATGCCTGAGTTTTTTTTTTTTTTTGGTATTAACTTTTTAAAATATAGTTTTAAAATTGACACATAGCAATTGTGATATCTATCTATCTATCTATCTATCTATCTATCTATATATATATATATCTCAGAGATGTGTTTCTTTTCCATCAGTTACTCTTAAACACCAGCATGCTTTAATTTATGTTGCGTTTTGAGGTGGGGTCTCATCATGCAGCAAAGACTAGCCTCAAGGAATTCTTGGAATTCTTCTACCTCACCTCCTAAATGCTGGGATTACAGGTCTGTGCTACTCTGTCAGGTTGGAAAGTCCACTTTGGATGAACTGTTTGGCTATTCTCTGCTATTTGACTGGATCACTGTTTATCCCAATTTTTAATGTATTCATGGAGTTGCATGTCCTGTGTTCTTGTAGGTACAGATTGTGTGTGTGTGTGTTCACTTGACCATGTATACCTGTACAGGCCAGAGGTCTACACCAGGTGTCTTCCTCTAGGTTTTGACATGGTCTTTCACTTAGTCTAGAGGATGATGTTTTGGCTAACGTGCTCCGGGAATTCATCGTGCTCCTGGAATTCACCGTGCTCCCTCTGCTCCGGCACTGGGGTCACAGACTCACAGTGATGCTTTTCCAAGCCACCTGAACTCAGGTCCTCTTGCTTGCACAGCCAACACTTGAGCTACAAGACACCCCTCCAGGAGAGGTTAGGAGAGGACGGAGCGAGAGGAGAAGCAAAGGACCTGGGGAAGGGGGAAGGTTACAAAAAGAAAAGAATAAAAAGAAAACATTTTCTTCCCCAGAACCACCCGTTTCCATGTGCAAAGCCTTCTAGAGATTTCCAGTAGCAGCTAAAGCCCTTGCACAAAGATTCACCCTGCAAATTAAACAGCTTAGTGACAGAGAATGGGTTGGGTAAACTGAGGCACACCCATATGCTGAAACATTATGCAGCTGAGAAACAGTTTATTGTACAAGGTTTGTAGGACACAGAGGGATGCTCGTGAGGGGATAAGATGGGGAGGGCGGCATGCAGTGCACAGTGGGACGACCCCTCTGTGAAGTAAGCAGCCGCAAAATACACAAAGGAGGAAGGAGGAGGGACCCAGGCAAGTGCGCTCAGGGATGTCGACGGGGCTTGGTGAGATTAGAGACGACCTTAACAGCACTTTCCCCTTTTCATCTTTCTCCCCTGTATTTCTATGTTTTATATGCTGAGCACTTCCCTTCCCAGCATGCCATTTTTCAAAACAAAATAGAAAAAGGGGAAAAAAATAGTTGCGCCAGTCTTTCTTTCCGTCACCCGGCTGGCCTGGATTTAGCATTATCCTCTTGTAACCAGGGTCTAGTTTCTTCCTGCCTCTCCCCTCAGCTGACTGCCCTACTCTGGTTCCCTCCCTTAGTCTCCAGAGCCCATGGAGTAGTAGCCCTTCTGGACAGAGACGATAAGGAACCTTCCTCCAATATCCTTCCAAAGCTAGGTATACAGTGGCATGGGGAAGGAGAATGAAAGACAGCCAATCCCTGGACTGGCTGCCTCCATGGCCTCCACTGTGTACCTGACCACGGAGGTATCAGGGAGCTCCTGCTGGGGCCATGATGTCATGGTCAGAGCTCTAGGAGAACCCCCAGTGAAAGAGAGAAGGAAGGAGGACTCTCCGGGCTAGAGGGAGCGGAGGATCCATCAGGCCCAAGGGTAGGAATCCTGGTCACTTGTCATTCCGCAGCTACACAGGGATGAACTCGGAGAAGGCCAGTTCCTCAGCAGACATCTGCAGGGGAGAAGCTGCCGTCACATCCTCCTCGGCGTCCAGGGGAGGGGCTGCCTCTTCCTCTGTAGTCTGGAGAGATGATGGGGAGGTTGAAAAGGAGAACCTGGTGGTGAGGTCTCCACCCTAGCAGAGCCTCCCCGACCCATCTCATCTCTTGTCTGTGGTGTATGCTTTTTTGAGACAGGGTCTCACCATGTAGACTGGTTCCTAATACCCCAGCTCCTCCCTTTGATCACAGACCCCCAAATGTTAGGATTACAAGCACGCACCTCAATGCTCGGTTCAGCTGAGAGCTCTTTACATGGACACCCAATATACTAGTAAAGGATTTTCTGACTAGGGAAGAGGAGAATATGAAGTTTCCAGCCTGGGTGAAATGACCTAGGCTTATTACGGCTCTGATAGGCTAGATGGACAGATGCTGGAGTGGAGCTTCTGGGGAAGAGGATGCTGGGAAAGAGCCCTCCCCTGCCTTGTCCCCATGATCTCAGTGGTGTCAGATAGCATGGGTTCCAGAGCCCTTCTGTCCACACCTGACTGAGGTGCTGGGTCTCCATGAAGGGCGCAGAGGGCTTGGGGTTGCTGAGACACTCGGGAGGCGCTGCAAGGTTGATCATGGCATCCTCAGGCACCCAGTTGTTCCCTGGCGGCTGTACGAGAGACTTGGTCAGAACTCGGAAAAGTCTATTCTTAGCAGCATAGTCTGGAGTTAAGCCCAGAGGAAGAACACGGTTCTGGGGACACATAACTTCCTACACCTGGGTGTTACCTTGGCAAGCTAGAAACTCTGAGGAGCTCAGTTTCCTCAGCTATAAAATGAGAGTATATGTTTCTTCTCAGGATCATAAAATCCAGATAGCATTACTTTTTTTTTTCTTTTCTTTTCTTTTTTTTTTTTTTTCTGAGACAGGGTTTCTTTGTGTAGCTTTGGTGCCTGTCCTGGATCTCACACTCTTGTAGACTAGGCTGGCCTCGAACTCACAGAGATCCGCCTGGCTCTGCCTCCCGAGTGCTGGGATTAAAGGTGTGCGCCGCCGCCGCCGCTGCCCAGCTGATAGCATTACTTTTAAAGACAGGGCCTCACTATGTAATCCTGAATGACTTGGAACTTGCTATGTAGACTAGGCTGACCTTGAACTCACAGAGATCCCCGTGCCTCCCATCACCATGCCTGGCTTTGTTTGTTTCCTGCGGCAGGGTCTCATGCTTTCTAGGATGGCTTTGAATTCTTTATGTAGCCGAGGATGGCTTTGAACTTACTTCTGAGCCTCATGTTGCTTCCTTGTTGAGGGCTGGCACCACCATACCCAGTTTATGCTGGCTTGCTTCTTGCATGCTAGGCAAGCACTCTACCAAGTGAGCTGCATCGGCAGTCTCCAGACAGCATCTTACCATTCAGTGAATGAGAACTTCTGGAATGGTCTGTTTTAATCGTGTTATTTCTTTGTTTGTAACCAGAGAGAACAAGCTGTTTGCTCTTTTTCATGGGCCTCAAAGATTCACCAAATACAAACAGCACAGGAGACATTTGGTCTGTGGCTATCCCATGCCTAGGGATGAAGGATAGTTCCTTTTCTGGAGTCTGGGGGACCACCGTTGGGCAGTACATATGGCTGGATTCCCCTAATCCTTGCACTTCAGTGTAAGGATGTAAGACACAGGGCTCTGCAGCCAGCCTCGCAGACCTCGGATCGTTTTGTCTAGTTCTGTTTTTCTCAGGCTGGGTTACTGTGGGAATAGAATTGCCCTCTCTCAGTCCCTGTTGCTATGTCTATAAAACAGAGGAATAATACTGCCTGCCCCGACAGAAAGGACAAGGGGTCAGGCCCTCACCACCTGCTGTCACCTGGGTCTCCGTCATGTGTACCCCAGGCTTGCCTTGAACAGAATCCTCCTTCCTTAGCTCCAGAGTGCTGGATGTCAGGTGTGTGC
>CABHPP010001315.1:11965-39413 GCA_902168425.1 Peromyscus attwateri
CCCCAACCACTCCTTTTCTTCCCCCAGCCTCTGCTGAAGACTGAAAAAGTCGAATGGGAAACATACCAAGCACGTGTCTTCGGCTGGCTACTATGTTCTGGTGGCTGTGGCCTCTGACCTTCAAGGTCCCCTCTTCTATCCTTCTGCCTAAAGCGGCTACTACTCAGTGTCCTTCTGTTCAAACTGCCCTGGGCTCTTTCTTGTCCCTTCCTACCTCTGCAGGAGGAGCGCAGCTGTCCCAGGTTGGAAGCAGTCCAGCCCAGAGTGGAAGGGCAGGAGGTAGCAGTGAGGAGACCACCCCCCACCAGACTGTGGCTGGTTTGCTGAGCCCCAGCACTCTCCTGATGAGCCGCCTCCACAACAGCCAGAAGGTTGAGCTCTGAAGGTGGCCCATGGTGGCAGTCCATCCCCGTGACTTTTCTCCCACTCCCCTTAGCCACTTTTGGCCTTGTCCCACTTCCTGAGATAACAACAGCTGCTTCCTAAATCAAGGAAGAACCCATTCCCACCGAGCCCTCCTCTAGGGATCTGCCTGGAGCCTTTTGTCTTTTCTGGCGCCAGGAAAGAAGGGGACCATAGTTTCCCTTTCCTGGCCCCATGTTTGGAGGAATGAGAGTGGAATACTTCAGTAAGTAATTGGGTGGATTTAGGGACAAGGTATCAGGCAAGGCAAGGTATCAAAACAACAAATTTTGTTTCTTGAATAGAATTCTGCAGCACTACCCACCCCGGGGAGAGGCAGGCAAATGGTCTGGGAAGTTGGACAGCTTGGCTCCTCAGGAAGATGGGCAGAGGGATCTCTGCACCCCACCCCCACTCCCACGGGTTCCCTGGGGGCACTGCTCACAACTGGGTCCTTGAGCAGTCAAACCTTGAGCAGCATGGGCTCAGAACCACTGGAGGACCAGAAACAATATTCTGAGAGATAAAATAAGCATTGATAAATCTGGGGCTGGAGAGATGGCTTAAGAGGACCGGCTGTTCCTTCAGGGAACCTGGGTTTGGATCCCAGTACCCTCATGGTGGCTCACAATTGTCTGTAACTCCTGTTCCAGGGGATCCAACACCCCTCTTCTGGTCTCTGTGGGCACCAGGCACAATTGTGGGGCACAGGCACACGTGCAGGCAAAACACTCATACACAGAAAATAAAATAAAATAAATCTTTTAAAAGAATTGAGAAATCTGAGTGCGGCTGTGTGAGTCTGGGCCTCAGTTTCATTTGTAAAAGTGCCCTGGAGTCGTTTGAGGGGCCCTTGTACTCCGGTGTGCTGTGGGGTCATGAGCCCCAGCCCTAGAAGGTTGAGTTGGAAGTAGAGCCTGGGAGATCCTCCCTCCAACACTGCTGACAGGTGAGATGGGCTTAGAGTTTAGATAAACACTGGATCCAGGATCCATAGGGATCCGTCTCGCTCCACTACTGAAGTCCCCTGATTCTCAATGATATGGGAAGAGGGTACCTGCCTGGTGGAAAGATGCCCCACTGGTTCTTTGTGACCCTGCCTGATATCAGGTGGGAATCAGGGCTGATGATGGGCACACCATGGAGCTCACACCCTAAAGGGCCGATCTTCAGACTCCCACAGATCCCTTCAAGGCTGGGAGCAAGTTTTGCCTCTGGGTGGGCACAGAAATGGGCCCAGAAGTCTGACCTCAGACCCAGATGGGTTGACCTCAGACTTTGGCTCCCTGGGTCCTTACCGAGGCTGGGGGGTAGACCTTCTCATTCTTCCGTGTCTCCGTGGCCAGCCAAGCTGAAAGAGACCCAGGAGAACCTTGAGGCCAGAAAGAACTTAAACCATTCCCAGAATGCACAGGCTCATTGCACTGGTGTATGAGGGATTTCCAGAGGGAGCTGGTGGACCCTGAAGTGGGAAGCCCTGTCTAGCTCAGCCTTTTAGGAAGGAGCCGGCATCTGAGATCTTCTTTGTGAACTAGAAAGTAGACGAAGAACTGTGTTCACTTCTTGAACCTTAATATGCATAGGGATATCCACAGCCTGATCTTAATTGCCCCATCGGAGGCTTGGTCCCCAACTTGGCACTGTTGAGAAGTGGTAAAACTTTTAAGAAGTGAGGCTTGGGGGAGCTCCTTAGGATACTGGGGCATGTCTTTGAAGGGGTCTGTGGGGCCCTGTCTTCTTTTCACTCCCTAGCCATGAGGTAAGCAGTTTTGCCCTCACCATGATGTATCTTTTCAGAAGCCCAAAGAACCGGCCAGCTGACACGAATGTTCTGTGTCCAAGATGACTACCACAGGTATCCTGAGGGTTAAGTTTCTTAACACACAGGTTCTGAATCAGCAGGTTGGATTGAGCTCTGAGACTGCATTTCTAACAGGCTACCAGAGGGGGCGCTGCTGTGTGCTGGGGGAGCCACAGTTCCAGAGGTAATACGCTCAGTGGCTTCACAGTGGAGGCTGTTCCCATACTGTGTGTTTCCTTCTGGTCTCCTAGGGGACTTGGGGACACAAATAAGCTGAGATTTCTTCTCGGGAGTCCCAGCGACAAGGTAGGAAGCAGGCCCACCATCTCTGGGATGCCACTGTAGGAACCTTCCTGGCTCCACTGTTTCCTAGGCCTGCAAACACAAGGCAAGCTACTTAATCCTCCAGATTCCTCCACTCTAAGATGGGGTACCCTACAGCACAGGAGGTTAATGGAGAGGAGATGCAGGACCTTGCCTGGCCCCTGTCACTCTCAATTCCGTGACATCACGTCATCTGCTTGGCCAGAAGCCACACAGGTCACCCAGCACTGGAATGTGGTCATGTGAAATCACACCTGAGCTTCCAAAGGCTCAACATGAAAAACAAAAACAAAAAAACAATGTAGGGTATGATCATCAAATTTCGTTTGAGGTTTTGAGATGGGGTCTGGCTATATTGCTCAGACTGCTTTCAAATTCCTGGACTCAACTGATCCTCCTGCCTCAGTCCGAGCGGCTGTGACTACGGGGATTACGCTACAATGTCCAGCTTTCCTTAGTATTTTAATATCAGTTCCATGTTGAACTGATCATGTTTCAGGTCTATTGAATTGAATGAAATTTGATTGTTATTGTTAAAATTAACTTTGCTAGCTCGTTTGTTCTGTTTGCTCACTTATTCATTTGTCTAGACACAAGGCCAGGCTGGTACAGAAATCCTTATGTATCCACGACGGTCCTTGGGCTCCTGACTCCCTTTCTCCACCTTCCAAGTGCTGGGAAAACAGGCATATGCTTCCGTCCTGGCTCCTTTAACTTTCGTATTAAAAAACTCCCATTCCCCAGCTGAATTGGTCTTCCCAGGGCTGGCTGCTTCACAGCTCCTCAGAAGGGAACGACGAGGTTGTTTTCTTTTGGTTTTTTTGAGCCAGGGATTCTCTGGGTATCCCTGGCTGTCCTGGACCTGGTTTTGTAGAGCAGGCTGGCCTCGAACTCAGAGATCCTCCTGCCTCTCTCTGCCTCCCGAGTGCTGGGATTAAAGGGGTGCTCCAGTACACACAGCGAACAGTAGGTTGTCAGACAGACCCACTGAGGCCCAATCTTTCCAAGGCTGCTGAAGTGTCACAGGTGTGCACGAGCTGCCTCCCACCTCCTCAATCACTTACCTTTCTTTCTCCATCGGAGCATGTGGCTGCCAAAGGCAATCAGAGCGGCAGCCAGCAGAAGGGACAAGAGGACCCAGACAGGGGCCAACATGCGGACCACCGGGATGGACACACTGGAGGAGAAATGAAAGGAGCCTGGTGGCTGTTACCAGATCAGCCATCTATGTCCTTGAATCCCATGCACACGCTGAGAAAGCCAGCTTCTAGCCTGATGGCTAATTCTATCAGACCAAGACTGGCAGGACGCTCAGACCCTGAATCCAGGCTTGCTGGGTTCGAACCCTGGTCTTGACACTTTAGGGACATATCACTTTGAGTAAGTGACTTAACAACCCTCCAGACCACCAATTTCACCTCCTGCGAAGCAGGGCGGTGAAGATCAAACAAGTTGGGATGTTTAAGATACTGAGCTCAGAGGTTAAGAGCACTGATTGCTCTTCTAGAGGACCTGGGTTCAATTCCCAGCACCCACTGATGGCTCACAAGTGTCTATAACTATAGTTCCTAACACCCTTACACAGGCATACACATGCAGGCAAAACACCAAGGCACATAAAAAAATAAGTGAATAAATAAAAAAAAAAAAAAGAAAAAAGATACTGAGTTCAGAGCCAGGTAAGGTGATTCAAGATTGTAATCCTTGCACTTGGGAAGTGAAGGCAGGAAGAGCAGGAGTTTAAGGTCGTCCTTGGCTACATAGGGAGCTGGAGGCTAGCCTGAGCTACACGAGAGACCTTATCTCAAATTAAATGCTCCTCCCATGAAGCATCAATCTTAGTACAGTACCTAGCTACCTTTGCTGTTAAACTATACAGTTCACTAAGCAGAAATGGTCCCGTGTTATGCTGGGAAAACTGGGGTGCTAGGATTGAGCCTGGGACCTCATTCATGCTGGGCAATCACTCTCCTGCGGAGCTTTCTGTCCTACCTTCCTGTCTTCAAAAGTTATTTGTTAATATTCGTATTCGTATTGAGTGTATGGCTGGGGGAGGGAGAGTGTGCCGTGGTTTGCATGCTGAGGTTACAGAACAACTTTGTGGAGTCCGTTCTCTCTCTCTTCCCTTTTGTGGGCTCTGGGGGCCAAACTCAGACCATCAGGCTTGCATGCCAAGCACTTTACCCACTGAGCCACCGCCTCACCAGCCCCACTTTCTATTTTTAGATGAGGTCTAACAATACCTTTTTTCACCCAGCCCGGCCTCGAACTTGTGGCCTTCCTATCTCAGCCTTCTGAGTAGTTGGAGTTACAGGTCCGCTCCTCTACATTGGGCAAGAAATGGGGAGACTCCCTGGCCTGGAGCCGTGTCACCAGCACCGGTTTGATGGCCGCACCCTGCTCCGACTCAGAGTCAGGTCCCTTGCTGTCCAAGGAAATCAGAAGGCCTGAGGGGCCGGTGTCTCAGAGCCCATCAGTGTGTGCTCTGCCTGGGGTACTCCAGCCCCACCAGATACTTTCAGCCTGGTCTGAACCTGCTAGTGGGGACCTGCAAGTCAGGAACTGGCAGTAGGTAGAAGCCCAGAACCCTTTGCTGCAGGCTGGGATCCAACTATGGAAAGAAGAAAGTTGGTGAAAAGCTTTCACATTTTCACGCAGCACAGGGCTCAGGGTGAAGTATACAGGGAAACCCTTGAGCTGGGGTGGCCTGTGCAAGAGGAGAGATGAGTTCTGGGACCAAGGTAGACCCTTCACCTCAGACAGCCCTGTGTGTCCAGGGCAGTAGGGCTGCCGGCTCCTAAGGATGTGTGCTGCTTGAGAGTCCCTGGGAGGGGAATGAGGCCTGAATTTGCTGCCTTCTGAGCCACAGGCTGTGGCCACAACCAGAGGAAGTGTCTGCCTGGAGGAAAGGATGTAGAGTCTTAAGGTTGTCGGGTGACTTCTGGTCCCCTGGACTCACCTGGACTTGGAGACACTGCTGGCTATAGCCTTGGAGTCCTTTGGTGTGGTGGTGGGCAGCCAGATGGCTGGGCGGGAGCTCCCTGCATGAGGAGAGGTCGCTGTGTGAGGAGAGCTCCCAGCATATGGAGAGGTTCCCGGGGGAGGGGAGGTTCCTGCAGACCAGGCTGGGGATGCTGTGTGAGGAGAGCTCCCAGCATATGGAGAGGTTCCTGGGAGAACCTGGGAGGTTCCTGCAGACCGGGCCAGGGCCGCCTCGGTGAACCCAGGGGCCTCAACCTCTGTCTTCCCCTGCTTGGCTGTGACGACTGTCGGTTGGAGACCAGGAAAAGCTATAAGTCCAAAAACAATTCCTCAGCACCTTCCCTGGCCCTTGAGCCCCACCCAGACTGACCTTTAAACGTGAACCTTCCCAATCTCTCAGGACATCCTCAACTAAAACACTCCCCAGGAGGCAAGCAGAGGCCTAAGTGAAACCTTTTGAGCAAGAAGACACCCGGGCCAGGCACATCCATCCATAGTCTGTTCTGTAAGAGGACCCTACCCCTAAGGCCTTGTCCTACACTACTCCATAGACACTTTCCTGCCCCTCCTCTTAGTCCAGGCCAGGGTCACCTCTTCTCTGACCAAAAAGCAAGTTCTCTGCCTGCCCAGCACTGGCCTCTTGACCCTATGCCTCAGGAAGGCCTAGCCTCCTTCAGCTGCTCAAGGCTGGGCAGGGGTCGGTGGTAAAAACAGGCCTGAGGTCAGGGCCAGTGTCTGGCTCACCCCCAGATCCTGGAGGAAGAGCTTTGGGGCCAGCTGTAGCTGCTTCCCATGTGACCCTGAGCCAGTGCCCCAGTCCCTCTGAGCCATTCTGGCTTCTGAGGTTGTTGGGAACACCTGGGTGGCCCTCCCTGTGTGTTTCCTGAAATGGAGAAGGGGCAGGTTTAGGAAATGGTTTCTTCCCTAAGCCATTGACTCACTCGGTTCTGGGAGCCGAGTCTGCCAGGCTTTTGCCTTGGGCTGCAGGCTCCTTGTGGCTGGAAGAGGCTGGAAGGAAGGGTTGGGGGAGGGAGGGCAGCAGGTGCCAGTGGGGATGGGACTGCCCCTTTTCCCTAGAGGAAAGGGAGAGGCTGCTCTCAGGGGAGGCGGACACGGCCACCCCGCCCCAGTGCGCCCCTCATCCTCAGTGGAGGCCATCATTGACGCCTCTGAGCCAGTCGGAGGCCATGACCGGAAGATCCCAGTGGATCCCAGATCTTCCCTGCCTGCTGTCCGTATTGGTTTCTCATTGGAGCAGGTCTTCTGTGTCCCCTGCCCCAGCCTTCTTTCATGCCACCCTTTGCACGGACACCTGTATTTCTAAAACACACCTTGGATCCTATCACCTCCTGCTTGGGACACAGTCAGTGGCTCTGCATTTCAGCCGTGAGCTGAAACGCCATCTGCTTGCTTAGTGTACCTCTCAGACTTCACATCGTCCTCTCCAAGTTACCTCTTCCCCGCGTGGAACTCACTGAGCCACGCAGAGGCACGTGTTCAGGGTCACCCTGTCTACTGCTGTGCCTCTGCCATGTCGCTCCTCTGTGACACCATTCTCTTACATCTCTGCCTACAGCCCCCCCCCCACCCCCCCCTCCCCCCCCCCCGCCCCCCGCCCCTGCCCTGTCTTCCATCATCAGCTCGTAAGTTAAGTCCCAGCAATGTGGAGAAATTCCCCTTTTCCTTTGTGTACCCCAATATCCTGTGTTCGCCTCTAGGGAAGCTAGTGCTCACTTTGACTACAACTGTGGCTTTGCAGGATCTCCCATGGGGCTGGGATTCCTCAAGGGCCAGCATCCCTGAGTCTTTGCTGACTACACCCAACCTGGACATTCCCGGATTGCTCTCCATTCTGTATCCTTATGCTCTGCCCTTTGCTTGTGTTTTTTTTCTAAGTAGACGACTAAATCTATAAATAGAGAGCGGCTTCTACTTTGTGTGTTTCTAAGTCTCTATCCATTGCCTGGGGCTTCCAGGAGATGAGGAATAATGGGTATGCTCAGCCTAGTTTGACCCTGGAGACTAGTTTGACCCCGGAGACGTTAGTTCACTCTGGCCTGTTAACTTTTCAGGAATTCCGGGAGCTGGTTGTTAAATGATTGGCAGATAGAAACTGGCCTTGCAAGGAGTGTTGCTACCATAGAAACCTATAAATATTACAGACCCACCTACACAGCCCTCATCATTGGCAGGATGAACTGTCAACAGAAGCCAACCAGCTCTGACATGAAAGGGTGAAAATGTGTGGATCACATACCTCGGAGAGGTGGCTCGAGCTCAGGGCAAGAACGAGACCCAAAAGAGTCTCAAAACTAGAGAACACTAGGCTGGGTGTGGTGGCACAGGACCTTAGTCCCAGCACTCAGGAGGCAGAGGCAGGTGGGTCTCTGTGAGTTCGAGGCCAGTCAGAGCTACATAGTGAGACACCATCTAAAAAGCCAAATACATAAATGAAATAAAGATAGAGCTAATTGGGCTGCAGAGATGGCTCAGCAGTTAAGAACACTGGCTTCTCTTCCAGAGGACCTGGGTTCAATTCCCAGCACCCCCAGGGCAGCTCACAACTGTCTGCAACTCCAGTTCCAGGGGATCCGACACCCTCACACCAATGCACATAAAATTAAATTAAATTAAATTAAATAAATAAGAAGATAGTGTGTAAGGATGGTTGTCTGGGCTTTACCCCTGAAGCACCACCCTTAGCAGGCAGCAGGTAACTGCTAGGTACCTGCCCCTCCACCCCCGGGTGAAGACCTGGAATGTGTACATGCTGGCTCTCTTGGCTACCTCATGGTCTTGGACGCTGGATGCTGGTACTGTGGACCAAGGCATAGTTCTCCAGAGAACAGGGTTGGACCACACCTCACCCCTCCTGGACCCCGGGACCAACCCCCTTTTGCTCGTAAGTTAACCCAAAATAAACATCTTTGGTTATCAGATAAACTCCGTGGAACTGCCTCATTAATAGAGCTACTCACAATTAGGCAAAAAAGGATGTGCACTGATAAGAACTGGAAGAGACCAGAGAACCTTCCAAATAACCGAGAACCCACTCAACGGGTGTTGCTGTGTTGCTGCAGCATCAGGGAGGCAGCCAGGGTCTCACCCACAGCAGGCAGATGCTCTACATCCGAGCCACACCCTCCGGTCTCACCAGCGAGACTTCGGTGCTGCTGTCACTGTTTGGTTAGTTTACTTGGATTTCCCTGAATTGTCACAGAGACCCAGGGGTGACAGAGAATGGGCTTCGAGGACAGATCTGGGCTTAGGATGGGTCCTGGCTCCTGGGCCCGTCTTTCGAACAGAGACAAAGGTGGCAGTGATCTGCGTCTGAATCCTCTGTTTCCTGCCTCAACCTTAGGCCAGTCACTGAGTGTCTTGGAGTGTCTTTGTGTGAAGTGTGGTTCAGACACACCCGGCTCTCACTGGCTGTCTGTACTCTGGCCTCCTCTGGCTTCCCTCGCCTGGGTTCTCCATATAGAAGGTGAAAACAATGTACAGAGACCATCAGCACAGTGAGGCCAGCGCATGACTTAGGGAACACTGCAGGCTGGGCCTGGGCTGCAGCGATGGTTGGCCTGGGCTCAGAAAGCTGTGGGAGCGTTCGTGACGCAGGGAATACGCAGGTCCTTCCTTGTCCTCTGAGACGGTCATCTTGTCCCCACCCTGTGGCAGCCTCCCCCAGTACATCTAGGCCAAGAGTGACAGGCGTGGCTGCATTTTGCTCTATGAAGTCCTAACAGGGAGACTTGCCAGAGCCAAGGGACACCAAGGCTTCTCTGAGTTGTCCCCTTACTGATTCCCCAAGTCCTGGAGAAGCCTGATGAGGTTGGTACCAGGACTGCCCCCTTCTGTAATGAGGAAACTGAATCTATGGTTCAGATCCTCTACCTATCCTTGTCTCCTCTATAACCCCTGCCTGGGTGGAGGAGAGTCATTCATTACCTGGAAAGACAATAAGAGAGACTTCAAAAGACTCATCGAAACCCAGTCGGTCAATCCCACACCAGTACTTCCCCGCATCCTTCAGGGTAAGGTCCCTCATGGTCACGGTCATCGAGAGCTCGCGGGGGTTGTCTCGGATGGACATCCTGCCCTGTGCCACCTCCTGGTTCTGACGTGTGTAGACAATGTCAGTGCAGCGGGACACCATGATGCCACCCTGCCGGCACCAGTACTTCCTGTGTCCCCTCACCACCTTCTCATAGGTGCACCGCAGGGACACCTTGTCACCTTCAAATCCACTGACCTCCTTCGGGCCCTTCAGGGCTTCATAACCTGAAAACACAGCATAAATGGAGGTGGGATTTCCATGGTCTAAGGAAAGACCAGACCAAGACCAGAAGTTTCCATTTCACGGGAGGAAGGGAGGCTTTCTTGTCAGACCTTCTGAGGCAGCCCCGTAAAGCCCCGGGGTTCTCCCTTCCTCTGGAGAACCTTAAGACAAACCCGTCACTCTTTCCCTAAACCCCATTAATTGAAAGGGATAGAGCAATTGCCGCAGACTCAGACAGCCGGAAGTCTGAGTCCCAGCATTGGCATTCAGGAGCTTTGTGATGCTGGGCAAGTTGCTTGCCCCAGCTAAGTTTTCTCGCTTATAGAGGATAATGACATTCTCCTTCACTGCATTTGAGAGACATGACCAGGCTGGCCAGACGGCTCAAGGGGGTAAAGGCACTTGCTGCTAAGCCTGACAATGTGAGTTTAAGACTCAAGAAGGCGAGAACAGACACCAAAAGTTGAACACTGACCTCCTTATGTATGCTGAAGCATGTGTACCAGTGCATGTTCAATATGTGCTTATACACACATAAGAACACATATAATAAAAAACCTGAAAAACAGTGTGAGTTGATTTTATATATTATTAAGGGAAAAACAAACAAACACAGCCAACCGAGCAACCGACATCAGTTATAAGATGCATCCTGGTTTTTCGGTCTTAAAAGGTAAAGGAAGCCCAGCATGGCGGGCACTCTTGTGATCACAGTGACTTGGGATCAGAGCAAGTTCAAGCCTGGTCTGTCTGAAGGAAACAATGGGAAGGGGTCTGGGGATACAGCTTAGCCATAGAGCGCTGGCTTAGCATGCTCCAGTGCCCAGGTTCCACCCACCCCTTCTCTGAGCCTCCCAGAAAAGAAATAAAAGATAAAAATGACAAAAGCAAAGAAAGCATCCCTTAGGTGGCAATCTAGTTATTCTTCAGCCCTTTGCCCTCTTGCAATGAACTAACTAAACTAACATGTATGAGTGTGTAATATATATGCAAATATATATAGGTACACACACAACAACAATAAATTAAAATTTAAAAATAAAAAGATGGAAGCAAAGAAAGGAAAGCAGTTTAGAAATCCAACGAAGTTAGCTGAGTTAACAGGGTAAATGGATGCGTCTTTGTGATCAGAGAGGCTCCGCTCGCTCTCTTTACACCTGCATGGCCATGCAGAGGCCACAAACATGCGTGAAGACCCCTGGGTCGGAGCTCAAAAACAGCAGGTGCGGCACCCAGAGCTGCCGGGCTGAGGATGGCTTAGCTGGGTTGTAATGCGGAAGCAAACCCGCTTCCTCATGGCGTGGAGGGAAAGAGCAACTCTGTAGACCAGAAGAGTGAGCTCAGGCCAGCACGTGCATGCCCCTCCATCCCTGCCACCTCCATCCCCCTCACCTGGGAGCACCAGGCAGCTCCACAGCAGAACTAGAGGCCGCATGGTGGGTGATGGACACTGTGGGAGCAGATGCCTGCAATTGCCAGCTCCTTGGAGCCACGCGGGGCTTTAGCTTCCTGCAGAAACCCCAGGCTGGGACCAGGAAGGCAGGGGAGGGGCCCGCGTCACGCGTCACGTTGCCTAGTCCAGTCTCAGAGGCTCCTTGGCTTTTCCTCCTGTTACCCTGTGTTAGTTCTGCAGTCTGCAGACCCGCACAAACTCTTCTCCAAAACTCCAGCTCCTGCTTAACCTTAATCTGTGATCTGAGTACCACAGCTCTGCTGGCGCAATTCAGGAGTCGGCGGGCTCCAATGGGAAAAACTTGCATCGTGGCCTTTAGGAGTCCCTAAAAGATTGTTTTTCCTTCTTTTAAGAATTCCCAGAGGTGTGCAGAACCTGCCATTGTTACTATAAAAAAAAAATCACAAACCCTGGAGCAAACAGTTGTTGCTGATAGTCCAAAATATCCACATATTCCTCATTGTTTGGAAAGTTATTAGTTTTTAGACCTGCCCCTAGATCTGAGTATTCAAGTACTAAATATGGAAGCATATTTATTTACTAGTATATCATTGATGACATGTTTAAAACTATCCCCCTATTTTTAGTATTTTTTTTTTTGTTTTTGTTTTTGTTTTTTCGAGACAGGGTTTCTCTGTGTAGCTTTGTGCCTTTCCTGGAACTCACTTGGTAGCCCAGGCTGGCCTCGAACTCACAGAGATCCGCCTGTCTCTGCCTCCCGAGTGCTGGGATTAAAGGCGTGCGCCACCACCGCCCGGCTTATTTTTAGTATTTTAATATCAGTTTATTATTATTATTATTATTATTATTATTATTATTATTATTTTGATTTTTCAAGACAAGTTTTCTCTGTGTAACTCTAGCTGTCCTGGAACTCGCTCTGTAGTCCAGACTGGCTTTGAACTCACTGAGATCTGCCTGCTTCTGCCTCCTGAGTGCTGGGATTAAAGGCGTGCACCCTCTCATCCCCCCACTTCTCCAACCCCCCGCCTACACACACTGTTTTCATTTTAATTTTTGATGTGTGTGGATGTTTTCCTGAATTGATGTTTGTGTACCATGTGTGTGCAATGCCCACAGAGGCCAGGAGAGGGCGCTGGATCTCCAGGAGCTGAAGTTACAGGTGGTTGGGATGCTGAGACTTAAACCAGGGTACTGGGAGAACAGCATGTGCTCTTAACTGCTAAACCATCTCTCCAGCCTTCTATTTTTAGTTTACTAAAAATTTTAGTGGGCGGTGGTGGTGCATGCCTTTAATCCCAGCATTCGGGAGGCAGAGTCAGGTGGATCTCTGTGAGTTTGAGGCCAGCCTGGTCTACAGAGTGAGTTCCAGGAAAGGCGCAAAGCTACACAGAAAAACCTTGTCTTGGAAAAACAAAAAACAAAAAACAAAAAACAAAATTAAATTATATTTTCAGAGGACAACTTTGTAGAGTCCACCTTCCTTCCACCTTTTCGTGGCTTCCAAGAATCCAACTGAGGTCACCAGGCTTGTATGGAAAGTGCTTTTTACCCACCCCAAGCCATCTTGTGAACCTTATTTTAAACATGTATCCCTGTTTCGTATGTGTATGAACCATTATTTTGAGAGGGAGATCCATAAGCTTCTCCACACAGCTAAAGAGTTCAGTGGTACTGGCACAACTTTTCTTTCTTTCTTTCTTTCTTTCTTTCTTTCTTTCTTTCTTTCTTTCTTTCTTCCTTCCTTCCTTCCTTCCTTCCTTCCTTTCTTTTTTTAATTCTTCTCTCATATAATACATCCCAACCGCACTTTCCCCTCCCTCCAATCCTCCTAGTCCCCCCTCTGCCCTCCCCTCTCCCCGAGACCCACTGCTCCTCTCTTTCCCTTCTGAAAAGAGCAGACCTTCCAGGAATGTCAACGAAAGACGACCAAACAAGTTATAACAAGACCAGGCACAAACCCTTACATTAGGGCTGAGCCAGGCAACCCAGCAGGAGGAAAAGGGTCCCAAGGGTAGGCAAGGGAGTCAGAGACACCCCCACTCCCACTATTAGGAGTCCCACAAAAACATCAAGCTAAACTGGGTGGTGGTGGCCCACGCCTTTAATTCTAGCACTCAGGAAGCAAAGGGAGGTGGATTTCTGAGTTGGAGGCCAGCCTGGTCTACAGAGTGAGTTCCAGGACAGCCAGGGCTATGCAGAGAAACCCTGTCTCGAAAAAGCAAACAAACAAAGAAACACAAAACAAAAAACCACCAAGCTAACAACCATAACATATACATGACCTAGTACAGACCCGTGCAGGCTCCTCTCCATGATCACTGCTTCAGTCTGTGAGTTCCTATGAGCCCTATTTAGTTGGTTCTGTGTTCTCCTACCACTCTGGCTCCTACAATTCTTCCTCCTCCTCTTCCATGGGGTCCTCCAAGCTCCGAGGGAAGGGACCTGATGGACCTCCAATTTGGGCTTTCTCTGCGCCTAATGTTTCTGGCCGTGGGTCTCTGCATCCGCTCCCATCAGCTGCTGGAAGAAGCCTGTCTGATGATTGGGCTAGGCACTGATCTATGAGTTTAGCAGAATATCATTAGGAATCATTTTATTGATTTTTTTTTCTATCCTAGGTCTCTGGGCTGTTCAGCTTCCGGTTCCTGGTCATCCAGGCAATGTGAAGCACGGGCTCCCTTTCGTGGCGTGGGCCTCAAATTAGCCCAGTAACTGGTTGTCCATTCCCATAAGAACGACTCCTCCATTGCCCCCCTCCCCCACCAGTAGGCAGGATAGATTGTAGGTCGAAGGTTTTGTGACTGGATTGGTGTCTCAGTCCCACCAAAAGTGACAGTGGAGCAACTTTTAAGGACCAATAGCACAGCTCTTTGGACCACATCCCCCGACAATCCACCCGGGACGCAGTACCGCCCTTGTCCACCGGGCGGCGGTGCAGGCAGGGCTGAGCTGAGCTGAGCTGAGCTGGCGCCTTGGGCCAGCAGTGTGGAAAGGTGTGTCCCCTAAACCATGGCTTTGTCTTGCTTGGAGCTTGCAAAAGTGAATCCGTGGCTTGTCTCCTCTTCTCAGACTTGCATAATCCTTCAAGGGACCAGAGCAAACACTCATGCTAAAGGGAACTCTGAGCCGTTTTTCAAAATGGCTCTCTTTTTTGCTTGCAAAGTTTGTATAGAGTCTAAGCAAATGTTTATATAATACAGATATGTAAGAAAGAAGGGCAGTAGTAGTTAAAACATTAACGGAATGGTTATCGGAGGGGAGTTTGTTCTTGTGGCTCTGGTAACAGAGGGCATAAAGAGTATGCTTATTTATTTTTTTGTGTGTATGTGTGTGTGAGCACATGCACATCATGGCATGCTGTAGAAGGCAGAGGGCAGCTTCCAAGGCTCAGTTCTCTCCTTCCACCATGGAGGCTCCCCAGATACACCACAGGCCATCTCGTTTGACTGCAAGAGGCTTCCGGCACTGAGCCATCTTCCCAGCATGAGGGCGCATATCTCGATTCCACAGTGACTGGTGGGCACTGCCGCTACTTGCCAGGCTCGACCATGTCATCTTGAAACCCCACTGACCTCAGCCCGGAACATGAGCTCCCTTGTGTAGAGATCATCCAAGCAAGTAATTACTGCAGTTTGAAAAACAAACCAACACACATACAATTAAAGCGATATCTACTCTAGCTTTTTATAGTGTATTTCAACATGTCTTTATTTCTAAATGTTTCCTGTTCTAACTTCCTGTGCCTAACTTATTATAAGTGGGGCAAGTGCTTGACATTTCATTATATTTTCTAGGGCTGTAGGGCCCGGCCCCTGACATTTTGAAATATGTGCTGTTTGGTAATAAATTGTTTTCTTTTTATTTCTTCTCCCTAGTACAGCTGGGATATTGTATTATAATTTAAAGAAATTAATCATATGAGCAGGCATATTATTTATGATCATCCTTTCAGGGGAGTACAGGAGATGTTACCACTGCTTATTTATATAATGGAGCATTGGGTCTGAGACCTGGCCTCTGTGCTCTCTTCCTGCATATTTGAACATCCTTTACCTCTGCTCTCCCAGCTCCATACCTAGCCCAGGAGCTGACCTCAAGGACTGTTAAAAAACATTTTTTTTTTAACCCGGAGCTGAGGACAGAACCCAGGGCCTTGTGCTTGTTAGGCAAGCGCTCTACCACTGAGCTAAATCCCCAACCCCAAAAACACATCTTCTAGGGGCTAGAGATATGGCTCATGGATTAAGAACATTGAGCAATTGATTCCCAGCACCCAAATGGTAGCTCACCACCATCTGTAATGCTGGTGCCAGAGGATCTGATGCCTGTTCTGACCTCTGTGAGTACCAGGCATACATATAGTGTACATATATACATGATGGCAAAATACCTATATACATAAAATATTTTTTTAAAAAACCTGTTGGAAACAAAACATCTTCCAAGCCGGAGAGCACTGTGGGAAATGGTGGGGGTGGGGGCTGGTGCGGACATGCCCTTGGTCCTAACTTCAGACTGATTAGATGAGAATAGAGAGGGTCACTTAGTTATTTTTATTTTTAAAGATTTATTTAATTTTCAATTGTATGTGCATGTGTGTGTCTGTGTGAGTTCCAGAGGCCAGGGGCACCAAACTCCCTGGAACTATAGTTACAGTTGTAGTACATGCCTGATGTGGGTACTTGGTTCCTCTACAAGAACAGTAAATGCTCTTAATCACTGAGCCATCTCTCCAGCACAGAGAGATGCCCCCACCCCCCTGCTTGTTTATTTATCGTGTGTGTTCATGTACAGAGGACACGCCTGTGCCATAACTAGCAAATGGGATGGTCAGAAGACAACTTTCAGGAGATGGCTGAGAACTGAACACAGGTGTCTGGCTTGGCAGCGTGCGCCCTCACCTGCCAAGCCATCTTGCTGGTCCATTTCATATTCTATATTGTAAGGACGTGTTTGTGCTCTGTACTATAGAAAGGAATCTAAATACTATTAGGTGGTGTTTATTCAGAAAGCCAGTGATCTGAGAATATAGTGGATTGATTAACCTTTAAAA
The DNA here is from genome assembly GCA_902168425.1 of Peromyscus attwateri. Lineage (NCBI taxonomy): Eukaryota > Metazoa > Chordata > Mammalia > Rodentia > Cricetidae > Peromyscus > Peromyscus attwateri. Next base: position 28,221 of record CABHPP010001315.1, read on the forward strand.
AAAAATCTGCCTTAGCGCTCATCTCCTGTTGTTTCTCCAGTGGGTAAGTGCTACACCTGAAACTACTGATATTTTAGCTACCATCTGTGGCCCAGTGGCCCCGCAGTCAGCACCCTGCTGCTCAGACCATGGCATGGTGGGATTGCCAGTCTGTTGGCACCAGCTCTGCCGCTGCCACCAAATGTAGGTTTTAACTAAGTCTCTATCGCTCTGCTTACCAATAAAGACTCGGGAGTCAGATGTTGGGCTGAAGATCTGCTAGATCAGAGAGGCCGAGAAGCAACCAGCTGACCTTCCTTTTTGCCTGGAGACCCAGCAAGAGAGCATCTCTCCTGCCATCCCAAACCAAAAAGACCATGAAACTCCAAGTCCCCCCTCTTCCTGTGCATCTTTCTATTCATCTTACTGGCTCCTCCATACTTTCTATGGCTAATTCCTGTCAACTAGTTGTTGGCTCCACCCCCTGATCCAAGGCTGATTTTTTTTTTAACACACTCTCAGGTTTCACAGTGTCATCGAATACCCCACACTTCCCCCTTTTTGTCTAAATAAAAAGGAAAGGTTTTAACTATCACACAGTAAAACTATAAACAATAAGAACAATTATCAGGTAAGAATTACATTCACGTGAGTTCGAGGCCAGCCTGGGCTACCAAGTGAGTTCCAGGAAAGGCGCAAAGCTACACAGAGAAACCCTGTCTCGAAAAACCAAAAAAAAAAAAAAATTACATTCACAATGTCCAGTCCATTTGTATTTAGCAACTTGAAAGAAAGTACTCTATTATCTATCCTATCTTGGTGAGTCCAAAGTTTTATACCTAAATCACTTTCTATCATAACTTGTATTACCAACCTAAAAATATCTTTTTAGACCTTAAAACATTTTCTTAGAAAAACAATTTAATCTTTTATGTCTCCCAAACTTTATAAAACTTACATCTCTTTTGTGTTCCTTTTCTGAATTTGGTAACGAAGAAAATGGTAAAACTATAACTAACTAGTGTTCAACCCTACCAGAGACCTGAGAAGGATAAAATATTACCTGAGTGAAAGGAAGTACAGAGCAAGCAACTTCCAAAACTATAGAAATGACAGAGACAGCCTGCTACCTAGACAGTCACCCAAGGTTCCTCTGCAATGTTGGGGGCATCCATCTTTGGCCTGCAGGCTTAGAATATCTGATAGACTTTTCTGTGAAGAAGGAACTTTGAAGGACTGTCCTACCTTGTCTTGGCAAAGCTTGGCAGTTGACTTTCTTTGTGTCCTGCTTGTCCAATTTGGACAGCATACTGAAAGCCAGAAAAGCAAGGGCAGTTTCTTGCCCAGTGGTTAACTTTGCCACACTTGAAGCAAACTCCATATGGGGGTTCTTTGATGCCCATCATCTTCTCTGAAGTAGTTTGGTGCTGTCAGGACAAACCTATCTCACTGTAATGAAAAGTCTTATACTATTAACACATTTTTAAATGCTATATTCTATAGATCTCTGAAGTGTTTGAAGGCCACCTATCTGTCTAAAATATATGTTTAACCTTGAAAACATACCTAACATGACTACAATTTTGATTGTTATAGGTGACTAACTACTAACCTGCATGTCTTAATTATCCTAAACAGTTTGTAATAATGGCTTTCAAAGACTAGAATTTTACATGACATTTTAAATGAGCTGCATAGGTACAATATCTTTTTTTTTCCAGAGCTGAGGACTGAACCCAGGGCCTTGCGCTTGCTAGGCAAGCGCTCTACCACTGAGCTAAATCCCCAACCCCGGTACAATATCTTAAACAAGAGTAGAAATAGGTACAGTAAGGTATAACAAAAATAACCTTAAATTTTTGTATCAGTATACAAAAATCCATACCAATGAAAAATATTTGAGACTAGTAGTTGCTTTTTAGTTTAAGAGTAGATTCAATAATCTACCCTTTTATTCTATCATTCCTATATCCTCTCTCCATTTTCTTTCACTAGATAGGAAAGAAGGAAGGATAGAGGAAAGAAAAAGAAAGAAATCCCTTAATCCAACCTCCTTTGTTTAGTTTCCTCCCTGACTATGACCAACTAACCCACCTAAACAATGACAAACATCCATAACCCACCAAATGGCCAAAAACCACCCACCCTACCTCTCAGTAATGTGGGGATCTGTAACACAAATTGCTAAATGGTCTTATTAATTAAAAAAAAAACACAGAGCCAGATATTGGGGTGAAAGCTGAAAGATCAGAGAAGCAGAACAAGCCACAGCTAACCTCACCTCTCCAACTCCTCAGCTGATCTTGTTTCCTCAGACTGAAAGCCTCCGAGTCCTCACCCCTGAGGGTCTCAGCTGAACTGCTTAGTTCCTGTCTCCTCACGCCTTATATACCCACCCAGCCATCACTTCCTGAGATTAAAGGCATGTGTGCTTTCCAAGCAAAGGCATGAGATCTCAAGTGCTTGGATTAAAGGTGAGTGCCACCATGCTTGGTTCTGTTTCCAGTGTGGCCTTGAACTCACAGAGATCCACACAGATCTCTGTCTCTGAGTGATAGGATTAAGGGTGTGTGCCATCACTGGCCTCTATGTCTAATCTAGTGGCTGACTGTGTTCTCTGATCCCCAGTTAAGTTTTATTGGGGTCCACAATATATCACCACAGGTGTCATGTTCTTAAAATTACTTCCTGTTATCTGGGGGCAATGACATCTTTAGGAGACCCTGAGGAAATTGGGATAATGGTCAAGTTCTGGGAGAGCTAGCTGTATCATTTGTTGTCCAGTCTCGGTGTGATGGGAAAGTGCAGGGCTTGTCTCAAGTCCTGGCTGGAGTAGTCTAAGGGGCTGGACCATCTCATCTAACTGCTTTGAAGTTGTCCTGAGCAGTTTTGGTCTGAAGCTGATCTGTGGGTGGTGTTTGTCAGCTTAATGGCATTATCACAGCACAGGTGGGATTTGTTATTGAATGGCCCCATCATCTTTTTGGAGACTTCAAAGGTCACTGTTAGGAATGGTCATGGTTCACTGCAGAAAACTTGATAATTTAAAATGCCATATACTGCAGATCTCCAAAAGGTTGGAGGATCACAATCTATTAAGTACATCTGGGATATACAAACTTAGTTCCTATTTGTCTGCTTCAGATTCAACCCCAAAAACACATATAGGAAGCTAGATGAAGCTTATTTCTAGAATTAGTACTCCATATGACCACTAATATCACAACAGAAAGTTTATATGTATATAATAATCTTATAGATTTTGAGATAATATTTATACCTTAAGAAAAATTTTAAAAAGTCAAAATAAAACCAAAGGATTATGAGATTAATGGCAATAGAATAGCTCCTTAATTTTGGTTTTCTTCTGTCCCATACCAGGAGGCTCTTCAGACATTAGACAGAGATTTTGGATTTTCCTTTAACAAGCATGCTTGGGTTTAGGGAAGGAGAGAGCCATGCTCCAACTCCAAAGTCAGCTGTAATTTTTTATTGAATTGAGACTACAAAAGACCATTTGTCTTTTATGTTAGTGCAGAGCAGCAAAAACAAACATTTGGGAAGATTTATGAAATTCTACCCTGTTGGAGGTGTGCTACACCATTAGGCCAACTAACTCTTTTTCTTGGGACATCGTCTCTGGATGATTCATCCTCTTCCTCAGATGTCTCATAGTCCAGTGGTCTTCAGAGTCCTTAGTTAGAAGCCTTCATCCTTCTGGAAAGATGAAAACAAAACCCTGCCCCAACCCTAATTTTGGGGAGTTCCTTTTTTGACAGGTCATATCTTTGTTAAAGCAAAATGTTTTTCGGCAACAGAAAAAGTATTATCTCCTAATCATATTTTTTTTCATATCTGATCAAATTAAAAGCATTTGTTAGTCTTGTAAGTTAGTTTTGATTGAATGACTAAGCTGTTTGATGAATTATCACCTCTCCTAATCAAGAGGTCTTTCTTGTTTGAATCTACTCTTTATCAATCTTGATGGTATCCACAGCTTTTCTTCTCCTGTGGAAACAAAAGTAAAACCTCTTCCCCAACATAACACATATCCTGGTTTCCATTCTGAGGTCAACATATCTTTAAAAGATATAGGCTGATTTAATGCAGCAGTTTTTTCTACTATCCAATGTCTCTCCGCAGCTGTCTTTCCTTTCTCATTAGCATTTAAAAATTTAAAGTTAGGGCTGGAGAGATGGCTCAGAGGTTAAGAACACTGGCTGTTCTTCCAGAGGTCCTGAGTTCAATTCCCAGCACCTACATGGTGGCTCACAACCATCTGTAATGAGATCTGGCTCCCTCTTCTGGCCTGCAGGGATACATGCAAACAGAACATCTTTTAAAAAAATTTAAAGTTAATAAAGCATTGTGTAATCTATCTCTGGGGATCTTTATTGCCCCTCTCTATTTATCAAGCATATTTTTTAAGTGTAATAAGATCTTTCTATAACTGCTTGTCCTGTAGGATTGTGTGGTGTACCTGTAATATGCTTTATGTTGTAACATGCTAAAAACTGTTTCATTTTACTAGAGACATATGCTGGAGCATAGTCAGTCTTAATTTGTACAGCTATCCCCATAATGTCCATGACTTCTAATAAATGTGCAATTACAGAATCAGCCTTTTCAGAACTTAGAGCAGCAGTTGTCCATTCAAATCCTGAATATGTATCTATAGTATGGTGAACATACTTTAACTCTCAAACTCTGCAAAATGAAATACATCCATTTGCCGAATTTCATTTCTTTGAATAATCTTTTGTGTTACTTTTGTTGTTGTTGTTTTGTTTCTTGAGACAGGGTTTCTCTGTATAGTTTTGGTGCCTGTCCTGGATCTTGCTCTGTAGACCAGGCTGGCCTTGAACTCACAGGGATCTGCCTGGCTCTGCCTCCTGAGTGCTGGGATTAAAGGTGTGCGCCACTGCCACCCAGCTCTGTGTTACTTCCTGTAGGTAGTGGAGTTTAGTTATACAAAGGACAAGTAGGACATTTCCTTATAACTTGGCTTGTTGTCAAGTGATGGAAAAAGCTTTCTTCAAACCTTTACTATTAAATATGGTGTTTCTTGTGAAACTCTGAGGCTTTTAGCACATTTCCTATTAATAGCTGATCAATTTCATCATTACCTTGTGCCAGAGGACCCCATAGACCCATATGGGATCTGCTATGTGTTATATACAATAAATAATTCCTCTTTTGGTTACTTGTCGTAGTTGAATAAATAATAAAGTTTATTCTGAATCAACTGGAATAAGTTCAGTGGCTTCAATATGTAAAACAACTCTTTCTGCATATTGAAAGTCATAGCTATATTAAGATGTTCTAGAAAATCTAATAATACCATGAGAATAGCATATAATTCTGATTTTTGAAGTGAATCATAAGGGCTTTTAGCCTCTTTAATTATTTTTCCTGACTTATAACCTGCCTTTCCTGATTTATTTACATCAATTTAGAATGTAGGGGTTCTAGAAATTGGTGTTCCTTTTATTATATGAGGGAGAGTCCAATTAGTTCTTTCTATAAACTGAAGTCTCTTGATTTGGGGATATTTGTTGCTAATCTCTCCCAAAAAATTACTGCAAGCTCTTCGCCAATGTTCATTTTCTGCCCATAATGAAGCAATTTTAGCACTAGTAAAAGATACCACAGTTTCTGCTGGGTCTATTACTGATAAGTGATGAAGTCTTATTTTTCCTTTCAGAATCAATTTAGAAGCCTTTTTAACCTATATCTTTAATGTTTTTTACTCTGTTTGTGTGCTAAAAATATCCATTTTAAGATATTATCTTCTCTCTGCATAAGAATTCCTGTAGGAGAAAGAGTAGAAGGTAGAATGACTAGGGTACAGTCAAGCTCTGGATCCAAGCGATCCACATGTGCATTCTATAATTTCTTTTTTATCAGAGCCAATTCTCTGTCAGCCTCAGCTCATAATTGTCTTGGACTATTTAAGTCCATATCACCTTGTAAAGTTTGAAATAAATTACTTAGCTCTTGAGTAGTTAATCCAATTGTGGGCCGTAGCCAGTATATATCTCCCAGCAATTTGGAAAATCTTCAATAGTTTGTAATTGATTTCTCCTGATTTGTACTGCTGTGGTTGAATTGTCTGTAAACCTATCTTACAGCCTAAGTAATTAACAGAATCTCCTCCTTGTATTTTTTCAGGAGCAATTTGTAATCCCCATCAAGGCAAAGTTCTTTTTACTTCATCAAACATTTTTTTCTAAGGTATCTGCATCTGAATCAGCCAGTAAGATATCATCCATATAGATTTTAGATTGAGGACACTGTTTATGAATTATTTCTAACAGCTGTTGTACAAAATATTGACATAAAGTGGGGCTGTTTAACATTTCCTGTGGAAGAATTTTCCAATGGTACTTTTTTTTTTAACAGGCTGGGAATTATTATAAGTACGTAGTGTGAAAGAAAAAATTTTTCTATCTTGTTCTTGTAAAGGCATAGTAAAAAAAAAAAAAAGCAGTCTTTTAAATCAATCACTATAATAGACCATCCTTTAGGTAATCAAGAAAGCAGGGGAATTCCAGGCTGTAAAGAGCCCATTGGCTGGCCGGGTGGTGGTGGCACATATCTTTAATCTCAGCACCCAGCCATGAAGACTTCTTTTGGGCCTTGTATAATTTTAATAAGTGACTCAGACTCTTTCCTGATTCTTTAACCTTGTCCCAAGAATTTAAGATTGCTAAATGACAGAGGATTCTGAGTTCAATTCCCAGCAACCACATGGCATCTCATAACCATCTATAGTGGGATCTGATGCCCTCTCCTGGCATTCAGGCATGCATGCAGAGTACTCATATACATACAAAAATACATCTTTTTTGTTTTCGTTTTTGTTTTTCAAGACAGGGTTTCTCTATTACATAGCCCCGGCTGTCCTGGAACTGACTCTACAGACCAGGGTGGCCTCAAACTCAGAGATCTACCTGCGACTGCCTCCTGAGTGCTGGGATTAAAGGTGTGTGCCACCTGGCACATAAATAAATCTTTTTAAAAAGAATAAAAATTAAAATGATTGACTGCCTTTGTTTTCTCACTTCTTGTATGGTTGGAGGTTGTTGTGGGATATTTGATAGAAGTGTGAAACTTGAGACTCTGTTAATAAAAATCAACTTTGGATCAGGGGGCGGGGCCAGCAACTAGTTGACAGGAATTAGCTATAGAGAGAGAATACAGAGGAGCCAGAGAGATGGATAGAGAGTACTCTGCATGCATGCCTGAATGCCAGGAGAGGCCATCAGATCCCACTATAGATGGTTATAAGATGCCATGTAGTTGCTGGGAATTGAGCTCAGGATCCTCTGGATGAGCAGCTGGTTCTCTTAACCACTGAGCCATCTCTCCAGCCCTTAATTTTTATTCTTTCATTGCCTAAGTATGTTTTTTTTTTTTTTTTGACTGAGTGTCTGTGCACCACATGGGTGTCATGCCTGAGGAGGTGTTGGATTCCCCTGGAACTGAAGTTGCAGGTGATAGTGAATGCCGCAAATCAAACCCAGATCCTCTGGAGGAACAAGCTCTGCTTCTACCTGTGGATCCAGTTCTCTCTCTAAGTGCTGGGTGAATCGCCCAGAACACGCACAGAGTGTCATGGTACAACAAAGCTGAGCATGCACTGTAGTGGACAGGCTCCCAGGAAAATGAGCAAGGAGGCTCTGAGACACATGCCTAGTGTTTCCTTCCACATTCATCAGTCAAATCAGTGAAGGCTTGCAAAGAGGCCAAAAGGACTAGCCCCACGGGCTCTGTCCTACAGAAGGGAACATCAGGAGTGGGAAGGTGCTTTCTCAACAAAGATTGTGGTCTATGAGATGGGACGCCATTAACTCTGGAGGAATCTCCCCCAGACCAGCAGCAGACATCCTGCAGGTGAGAGACACTCTTGTGTGTCAGCTGCTGGGATGTTATAGCACAGCCTAGACCACACAGGTGTGATTTTCTCTCACATACTCCATCCTCCGTGGCAGTGTCAGCCTCCCCATCCCTGGCAGGTGCGAACCCAGTGTTTCAACTACCACTAAAAACAAACCTGAGAATCTTCTTAAGTTTGTGTGTTGACTCTTCTAACTGCTTTGTTTTTTGTTTGTTGTTTGTTTGTTTGTTTGGTTTTTGAGGTAGGGTTTCTCTGTGTAGCCCTGGCTGTCCTGGAACTCGCTCTGTAGACCAGGCTGGCCTCAAACTCACAGAGATCTGCCTGCCTCTGCCTCCCGAGTGCTGGGATTAAAGGGGTGCTCCACCACCACCCGGCATTCTAACAGCTTTTAGGCTGGGGAACAGAATTGCCTGGAAGCAGTGGGGAGGGTAGCCATGGTAGAGCAGAAAGCTCACCTCTCTCAGGGGCTGGCTGAGAGAGAAGCAGTTGACCTCATACTTGTGGATTCTGTGTCTGCAATTCAAACAAAATCAGATGGAGAATATTAGGGGGAAAAACCCAGGAAGCTAGGTTCTGGCAAGATGGCTTGGCAGGTGAAGGCACTGATTGTGCCAACCTGACGATCTGAGTCTGAGCCTCAGAAGTCACACAAAGGTGGAGGAGAGAATCAACTCCGCGGAGAGGTCCTCTGACACACATTTTGTGGCATGACGATTAGAGGTATAATTCAGTGATAGGGCACCTATCTAACATGTACAGGACCTAAGTTTGATCACCAGCAAAACCACACACACACACACACACACACACACACACACACACACACACACACACACACCATCATACACAATACACCAATGAAACATTTTGAATAATTTTATATATTTTTTATCTAATATGTAAGAGTGTTTGTCTGTGTACCACATGCATGCCTGGTGTTCAAGGAGTCTAGAAGAGGGTGTCAGATCCCCTGGAACTGGAGGTATAGATGGTTCTTATCCTCTATGTGGGTGCTGGGGCCTGAACCTGGGTCCTCTGCAAGAACAGCCAGTGCTCTTAATTGCTGAGCCATACCTCCAGCCCCAATAATTTTTTTTAAGTCCAGGAATCTCTATAAAAGAAAAATTTGGATTTGCTACTTGCTAAGAGTACACTGACTGCGTGTGGACAGGGTGATATATTTAAAGCCACTGAGGGATGATACTCATGGAAGTTACATGTAAATACAATGCCATATTATAGAAGATACTTGGGCATTCTTTTTTTTTTTTTAAATCTGGGGCAGGTGTCCTAGAGTCAATGCCCTGTAAATGCTGAGAGATGACGGTATATTTTTTAAAAATCTCCTAAGAACATTAACAGCTAGATGCCATGTGGTTACCTTGGATTGAATCCCAGGACGCAGAAAAGTTATTAGTGAAGAAACTAGCAAAATAATAATATAAAATCTGGAGTCTAGTTAGCAATAATGCACCAAGGTTTATTCCTTGGCTCTGACAAATACATCCTGGTTATGTAAGATGCGGAGAGTAGAAGAAATAGTGAAGGCTATTCAGGGACTTTCTGTATTATCTTTGAAACTTCTCTGTAAACCCAAAATTATTCTAAAATAGAAGTTCGTTAAAACAAAGGCCACAAAGGAAAAGACTGACAGGCTGTGTGATTATTTAAAAATTTTAAGCAATGAAGAATGAGGAAGAGTGTGAGGGTTTACCATGGGGCCACGGTCTGCACATAGAAATTGAGCGCAGCCTGCCAGGAGCATGCATCCCTGAGTGTTCACCAATGCCGAAGACGCAGCTATGGTGGTAACGTGCTTGCCAAGCACGTGTGAAGCTCCAAATTCAGCCTGCAGTGCTGGAGAAGAGAGAGACTTTAGAAGATGCAGCAAAGGACAGGAGCCCTAGCTTCCTAAATCTAAAGCTCCCAAGGGCAGGCACTCTGAGAGAATTACAAATATTCCAGGCTACTGTGGACTTCCATTCAACTCCCTGTCATGTAGGTTTCTTGGGACACTTAATGCTTTCTGATTTTACTTATTACTATTATTGTGTATGTGTTTGAGGTGTGTGTATACATGTATGTGGGTGTGTGCATGGCATGGCATGCATCTTACGATCCGAAGACAACATTCAGGAGTTGGTTCTTTCCTTTCATCATGGGTTCTAGGGGTCGGACTTGGATAGTCAGGTTTGTATGGCAAACATTTCTGAACCATCTCACAGGCCCTAAAACTTTAAGCTTTGATCTGCAATGATAAATGTTCCAAGCCTGGACCCTTCCCATCTTTACGAATGAGCACTGCAAGACACCAGTGAAAAATCCTTCCTGGAGGAAATTAGCATTGATCTAAGCCTCAAGTTATGTTTTACCAACAGTTTTTTTTTTTCTTCAGTATGACCCCATATATGATTACCAAATCCAGCGGACACCAGATGGTACGGCAAGGACATGCAGAGACGGTGGGCAACAGCAACAGACTCGCCAGGACTGCAGGTATTGAAAACAGTAGGGACAGCCCCAGCATGGGACTCCTCACTGAGCACGCAGAGGCAGAATTCCAGCTTGAAAGTTTTGGCAGGCAGGAACTAGGAAGCAGAAAAGCAACAGCAGATTTGAAAAACAAGGGAAGAGAATATTGCCAGATCCAATGGATGATTTTGAAAGTGATTAGGACAAGGGCAGAACTCCTAATTAATGGAGAGACTTTTCAGAAGAAACCAGACTGGCATCTGGAAATAGAATAAAGTGCAGTGAAATTAAAGACGGGCTATAAAAAGTGGGAGAAGGGATGAGCATGGCTCATGCACATTTCACTGGAACCCCAGAATGACAGGAGATAGATAAATCATGACCCCGAGGTTCTGAATCTGAACATGCATTCTTTATACATTAATGTGTGTTTATTTTCTAGATTTATTTATTCATTAAAAAAGTTGTGTGTATGAGTTTATCTGCCCTATATGTGTGCAGATGCCAGTGGAAACCAGAGGATGTTGAGTTCCCTGGAACTGGAATTAGAGGGGGTTCTGAGATACCTGATTTGGGTTCCGGATACCAAACCTAGGTCCTATGGAAGAGTTGTATCTTAGTTATGGTTTCTATTGTTCAAATAAAACACCATGATCAAAAGCAACTTGGGGAAACAGTTTATCCCAGGTTAGATATTCATCATGAAGGGAAGACAGGACAGGAACTCAAGGCAGGAGCCTGGAGGCAGGAACTAAGACAGAAGCCATGGAGCAACATTGCTTACTGGCTTGCTCTACATGGCCTCTTTTCTTTTCTTTTCTTTTCTTTTCTTTCCTCTTCTT